>LPNX010452448.1:77337-107028 GCA_001517045.1 Pseudotsuga menziesii
AACACTTGTCGCGGAATCATACATGTATGGGATGGAGGGGCAATGGAATCAAGCCTAAGTCAATTGAATCCTAGCAAATCAGTGCATGTCTCAGTCTCAGCAATCTACCTTTTAAATTGAACCAAATTACCGAAAGAAGTTTATTAATGGATAGATTTAAGAAAGTTATAGGTCTGTGTAAGTAAGGGCTTGGGGCTCTAAAATTTGTTGTCTTTTGTACCAGTCCACGACTTAGTGAATCGACAGTCATGGGTAGGAATTTAAGTAATTTAATTAAAACAATTAATGTGTATACCTTTATGTCGAAACCATTTTCCATGCTAATGCAGGCCACTACCCTCTTTATTGTCTTACCGAAAGGCATGATAATGAGGAAGAAGGCCTAAAATTATGGACTTCACCTTCAAAGAATGCCTTGCAATCATAACAATCCAAGTAATTTTAATATAAGTTATATGGTAAATTTAATATAAGGCTTACTTATGGTTTTCTCTTACTCTTTGCGTCTTGACACATTTAATATTTTATGGTTTTCTCTGCACCTTGAACCAATTCGTATTATAAGGTGAGGATTTTAATGCATAATAATCCTTATTTATGACTATAAGATGAGGATTTAAAGCGAAGGGGATGTAAAGAAAATCAATTTTTATATGTAATTTGGTGGTGCTAAGGACAAATGTTGTGAGAAACCACAAATGTTTGGAAGGACGATGGGATTTTACATCACGATCATGCCACCCATCAAATTGAAGAATATTCTTGAGACAACAATTGTTTTTTTGAATTTTATTAATAACCATTGTTTCTCCATATTGTGTGCTCAATGACACATCTCTATAGCAAAAAGTAAATCGACCTCTACACAGTTTGTGATCCTAGCTACATGCCATTATTTGTATTTGCATGACATCGAGTGTTGTTTATAGTTGTCATGAGTCCATGATTTTCATACAAGAAATGAAGTGTTGGAGAGGAGGACTCATCAAACGGGCCTTTTGAACTTCATTTTGATGGACCCCACTACCACAAAAATACGAAATACCTGAAAAAATGTGATGATGATGTCATCATCATGTTCTTTTAGGTATTTCATATTTTTGGTGTAGCAGGGCCCATCAAAAGTATGCCGAGTGGGTACTCGTTGGATGTGGAATTTAATTTCACATCCAATGAGCTTTCCTGGTTGAAGTTTGAGTAAAAGCACAGGGAGATATGTCGAAAATACCAAGAAAAAAGTAGTTTTTTATTTTCTTCCTCCAAAATTAATAAATATTATTTTATTATTTTAACTATTATTTTATAAATTTTCCTTAGGAGGCCCATTTTGAGTTGAAATTTCCTCTAATGAAGAGTTTCACACTTAAAAAATATCATCAAAGCTTACGGTATATTTTTACACAAAGGGATATGAATGCTAGGCATAGGCGATGGAGTGAGTTCATGAGTGAGTATGACTTTGGTATCTCATATATCAAATGAAAGGAGAATCTAGTGGAAGACACTTTAAGCAAAAGGATCAGGATTTTCTCCTTAATTCCCTTGAAGGTGGATTTGAAGGAAAGAGTGCTCGGACAACTTTTGGGGGATAGTTGGTATCTAAAGGTAACCTAGGATATTCAGAGTGGGAAAAATATTTAGTCAAAGGATGATGGGTACCATATTGAGGAATATGGGTTGCTGCATTATCAAGGGATGATGTATGTCCCTAAAGATGATGATCTCACATAAACAATCTTTAGTGAGGCCCATAGAGCACATTATTGTGCGCACCATTGAGTGAAGAAGATGTATGCAGACATGAAGAAGCTCTTCTTCTAGCCATGTATGAAGAGTGATGTAGTGGGATTTTTTTTGAAATTCCTAGAGTTTTAGCAAGTAAATCCAGATCATCGACACCTAGATGGTCTCTTACAGCCTCATGATATTCCAATGACTAAATGGGAAGTCATTTCCATGGACTTTGTTGTAGGATTTCCACTCACATGCTTGAGACATAATGCTATATTGGTGGTGGTGGAAAAACTAACCAATAGCGCTCAATTCATTCCAGTTAGAGATACATATGATGTAACTGATGTGGAAATGGTATTCATAAATGATATTGTACATCTTCATGGAGTTTCAAAGAAGATAATTTATGACCGAGACCCTAAGTTCACCTCCAGATTTTGGATAAGCATGCAAGAAGCATTAGGGAGTGAACTAAATTTAATCTCTTCTTATAATACTGAGGTAGATGGACAGAAATAGAGGCTAAATCAAGTGATGGAGGACATGCTTAGGATATATGTTATGGATCAATAGACACAGTGGGAAACATATATTCTTCTAGTGAAGTTTTCATATAAAAACATTCATTGAGGTTCCATTGGAAATCCTCCATATCAAGAATTGTAGGGGAGGACATGCATATCTCCACTCAGTTGGGATAGGTTGGAGGATAACATTTTAGTTGGAGCTAAGTTGATTCAGGAAATGGAAGAGGAAGTGGTACAACTTAGGAAATGGTTAAAGGAAGCACATTATAGACAGAAGAGTTATGCCGATGCACACAAAGATGATAGAAGTTATGAGGTAGGGGATCACGTATTTATTCACATCATGCAAAATAAAATCATCATTCGGTTTGGAAAAGGGACTAAGTTGTCACCTTGATTCATAGGGAAATTTGAGATTCCTGACATAATCAAACTATTAGCTTATCATCTTGCACTTCCACTCCACTTACATAGAACTGATAATGTATTTCATGTTTCATTATTACAAAATTACATAGCTGATGAGACTCACAAACTTCATTAGAAGGACTTGCAGATATCGGATGAGGGAACCTTCACAGTTGAACCATTATGTATACTAAATCGCAGGGTTCGACATCACTGTAGTATCCATGTGGAACAAGTTAAGGTTTAGAGGGACAAGTATAGCCCACGATCTGCTACCTGGGAGGACATGAAGACTATGCATTGAAAATTTTCCTCAGTATTTTTACCATAACTTCGAGACGAAGTTTCTCAAAGGGTGGGTGTATGTAACGCCCCATATTTTGACTAGACAAGTTTATCAATCAGACTTATTCATTGTATTTTCTTATTATCCGTTGATCTGAGCTAGACTGAGCAAACTATATTTTGGCATGTTAGACCTGTTTATATACTAATTATGATGATATCATGTTATCATGCTTATGCTATGATTATGATGTTATGATGTTATCGTGCTTATGAAGATGCTCTAATTATGATGTTACTATGCTTATGAGATTACTATGTTGTGGTCACCATGATATTCCTTTGCTTCATAATCTATGCTTGATTGTAGTTCTTGATACGATGTGATCGATTTAATGATTCTATCGAATGAAGGAAAGTAATGTTGATAATATGGACCAACTACTTATTTAATATTGTTATGAATGTATGTTTTCAAAGTGATAACCTACATGGTACATGGGATATGTAATAACCCATTACGTGATGTGAATTGTGATGTAGTACATATCTTGTAGAGAGCCTTAATTACCAAAGTGATTATATGATGACACATACAAATAACCTCTATATCTGCACAGTATTTTTTTATAGGGTATAGATCGAGTATGGTAAGAAGGATGTATGTATAGACTGCCCTATGCCACTATTATACCGAGGGTCGTGGAAGGGTAGTGTTGAGACACACTCCTCAAGTTTTTGTGATGAGGAATATTGGATGCATGCTAGGATAGGATAGGTATGCTAGTTAGCCGATGCTACCACTATTAGGTTCTGTTTGGTCAGGCCAGTATAGCTGACATCCACTTTGTACTAGAACAAAAAAGGAAATGGAGGATGTAGACATAGTTTAGGATGGGAGGATATGTTAGTTAGAATTGTTGAGGGTTGGAGATTTTACGATACCGAATTAGTGATGGTAGGTACCAATCTTGTTTGACCAGAACATAAAGGTAAGATAGGAAATCATAAAAGGGAGTAAATGTTAAATAAATTAGAATGTTAAAGAAATTTATTATATATGTATACTTTTCCTGTTTACATGAATAATTATCAGTATTAGTTAGAATTTATGCGTAGGAAACATGAGGTATGTTTATAGATGTATGCACACCTTACACATGCAAGCTAGTATCAATATACAAATATGTAACATGTCGAATAATGATATAAGTTGTAGTAAGAAACATGATACTTGCGCATTGATTAATTTAGATAATGGATGTTTAGCTCTTAGGGCATGTGTAAGAATATGTCAACAAAAATATTTGTTAATTGTATGTTGACATCGTAATACGAAATTAAGAGAAGAGTTGACGGTATGAAATAGCATTGACAAACATTAACCTTGGATAGTTGTATGGTTTAACTAGTAATCATGATTAATTAGACTAGTAAATGTACCTTGTTTATTAAGAAAATTGTACTAGATTAGTGTTAGGGTACTGCTCGATTAAACATATACATGTCGATATTAATAATTGAAATCAATTAATAATATTATTATTAATTATTATTATTATTTTTATTATTATTAATGTTATTAATGAAAATAAGTAGTAATTGATGATAGTATTATTACTAGTATATTACCAGTAGGCTTAATGATTAAAAAAATAAATGTTGGTGAATCACTCCCATTTGAACCAATTCATCTTTCTCTTGTATTAAGGTCTCATAAAAGAATCTAGAGAAGGAGTCTTCCAATTGGGGATGGAAGCTCTTTCAGAATGGAATGTAGAGACAAAGACTGAGTACTTAGAGCTAAGCTTGCTCAGTACATACAACACAAGCTTCTCATCTTTCCACTCTAATCCACATTGTTTGCATTGCAGTACTAGTGACTTGTATTTAGTGAAGAATTGTTGAATAGATTCGAAAATCATAGGTTGTAGAGCTATGAGATCATTCTCCAATATGTTCCCTCGAATATCATCTTGTTTTGAAAACAAATATTCATTCCTTTCCCAATCTTCCTTCATATTCCTAAGTCCTTCAAGATGGAACAAAATTTACCGAGAAATTTGAGTGCACATGAAGACGAAGGCCTCATCAAGCTGATTCAAAATTTTGTTCTTCTAAACATACTGTTGGGACTTAGTTTCTCTTCCCACTGTCATCCTATACATACCAAGCTTGCACAAGGATACCTGCATATATTCCCTCCAATTACCTTAGTTGAAGTGTGTAAGGATTCAAGCTATGAGATCTTAAGAATCCATTTATCTGTATGTTAAAATAGTTAATTCCTAAAGAAGCTATGTAGACACATGAAAAATTCACTGCAAAAAATGTTAGTTTCAATCCTTTCCACCTCGACATGTACGCTTTATCATAGTATTTCACATCTGGATAGACTTCTCTGAACATAATTCAAAGGGACCAAGGCTATCTTTCCAGGATTTATGTGGAAACTCACCTGCTTCTAGTGTATAGTGGAGATTGAACAAGACTTGCTGCTAGCCTGAACAAGGATCTGATACCATGTTTGAATTATTGAACCATTGATATATAGGAAATGAGATCAATTGGAAGGTAGAATTGTGCAGTGGAATATCAAGAACAATGTACACTGAATAAGACAAATTTTAGACAAATATGACAAGAATTGTTCATTTAATTACAACATTAATATTAATTATTCCCAACCGTACAAAAAAGTGTTACAATAAGGATAATTCAATCACGTGGATAATATTTGAATCTACTAGCTAAACCTGATTGGCTAGCTAACTAGGAGTGTCTAAATCACTACATGGGAGGCACTAGTCTAACTCCTGGTGTCTAATTCAATCCGACAATCAGTTAAACTAGTTAAATCAATTAAATTAATGAGGTAGGTGGAAAAATGCATCACTTCCCCATGCATCCATGCAAAAATGGTGCTATACTAATTGAGAGTGATCTAATCTACATCCAACATGAAAAAGGGATGGACCTGTAGTTGTTGAAGTCCTAGATGGGATCTATGCCTACATCCAACATCAAGAAGGGTTGGATTTGTATAAGAACTTCTCATGTAGTATAGATTCAATAGATGTCACTAGTTAATGGTTGAACAAATGAGAGTTGTGTAAACTGATTATGATCCAATAAGAATCCAATGATGGTTAAGTGATGATTATGAAAAATGATGATGAGAGTGTCTAGATATTGTGTATAGCCATGGTGATGACCATGTTAGAATAATACCTTCCTTGTTAAGAGAGAGTGTTGTTATTGTTGATTAAATTGACATTGTTGGAAACATAGATCAACAAAAAACCGTAGAGTTTGTAGTTGGTTCATTTAAACAAATAACAAGAAAAGGAACCGCAAAGTAAATATGCGTGGAAGATAAAATTTTGGAGCGCCAAAGTGAAGTTATGTGTTTGATAGCTGATCAACAGATGAGAAGCATTGCACAAGAAATCGACAGTTCACAAGAGTTGGGGAAATAATTTTGCAAGAGGATATTACGGAAGCACATTTCGTAAAAATTTGGAAGGCACGTCTGCAATCTACAACCCAAATGCGGAAAGAACATTGCGGCCACATAATTGTGGAAGTCCTTTTTTTAATTTGGGAAATGCATACCTACAACATGCCACCCACAATTGCAGAAGGAAGGAGTTCCCATAGATTAAGGAAAGAACAATTGTAGAAAGATCATTGTGGAAAGGGTAAATGTAGAAGCTTGTTTTGGAAAAAGTTGAAACGCAGGCCTGCAACTCACAACCTGCAATTATGGAAGGAAGTAGTTCTTGTAGATTGCGGAAAGGGATATTGCGAAAATATCATTGTGAAAGGTTAATTACAGGAGACAATTTGTGAAATCCTCTTTCGAAAAAATTGAAAGGAAACCCCACAATTCCATAAGGAAGGAGTTCCTATAGATTGTGGAAAGGGAAATTGTGGAAAGACAATTGTGAAAGGTAAATTGTGTAAGGACGACTTACAAAAATATAGATGTAGAAAGGTCATTGTGGAAAGGTAATTGTGGAAAGGTTGTTACCAAAAGGTCCTTGTATAAATCATGCAACAAATTTTGGAGAGTTACGATGAAGATACATGACTCTCAAATGAAGAGGCACGACTAAGGGTTTATAAGCAAAGCTTTAAACCTTCAGACAAGTGTCTCTGTAAAATCAATTGGAAGATCTAAGGTGTACATAATTCATAGATTAAATTATCATATACGGGTGGTTGGGAGGTGCAATGACAAGATGCAATCCTATAGGGGGTTGTAGCATCCTTCAATTTATTACTAGTAAATAGCGTGTTGGTGCATCCTTTAGTTGCAGCTAAAAAACTTGGGCGTTGGTGCATCTAGCAAGTTGGTGCTTGGAAACTAATTGTAGATATAATTTTGCAGTAATAGGAAGTATTGGTGGTTTCCCAATTTGGGTTACACGATAATATTGCGTGTTGTGTCTATTTTTTATTTTTTATTTTTTTTAAAGTGATAAAAATTAAAATAGATTTCTTAATATTGATTCACCCCCCTCTCAGTATTTCTTGATTTTCTAAAAATTAGTATCAAAGCGGACTCTTCACTAAAATTTTAAACACTTGAAGAGAGATATTTTATCACTATGGATCAAAAAGTAAAACTGTACTCCAAGGTTCCAATATTCAATGGAGAAGATTATGCTTTCTAGAGCATTAGGATGAAAACACATATAATTTCTATTAGACCCAATGTTTGGATGTATATAGAAATAGGGTATATATATCCAAAATCTCCTCCCATGGATCTTGAAGGAATAAAACAATTTGGAAATAATGCTAAAGTTATTAATGAAATCTTGACTTGATTAGTGAGTACAGTTTTTTCCAAAGTGATTCATTGCAAAACAACGAAGGAGATATGGGACAAGATGCAGACCATCTATGGAGGAGACACCAAGGTAAAAAGTGCCAAACTCGATATTTTTAAAACTCATTTTGAAAGTATAAAATTGAAGGAACAACAAAACATTCTAGACTAATTTTAGAGAATTGGAAGAAAAGGAAATAGTTGAAAAAATTACTAAGATCACTTCCAATGATTTACAATCCGAAGATTTCCACCCTAGAAGATAGAGAAAGTCTTGAAAAAATAACCATGAAAGAACTACATGGGATACTCATAGCTTATGAAATGAGGATTGGGAAAGATAATTATTAAAAGAAGGAAGAAAATTGTAAAGCATATAAGGTAGCTAAGAAATCCAAATAAAAGATTCAATCAAAATATTTTGATGATGAAGAATCACTTCTTGTTAAAAATATTAAGATAGGTACTAGCAAGTACGAAGGGAAATTAACCTTAAAATGTTTTAACTGTGGGGGGATTGGTCACTTTGCTTCCAAATTCCCTTACCCCAAAAAAGAAGATGACGATGAGTGCCCTAAAGATTCAAAGAAGAACAAAATGATTTTTAAGAAGAATAAAAAAATAATATATTATACTCCATGGATGATAACTGCTCAAATGAGTCTCCTGAAGATAAAGATGTTGAATTCCTATTCATGGGTATAGAAAACAAAATCCATGAAGAATAAGTAGAAGGTGTGGTATATCTTGAAGAAGAACTTGTAAATGCCCTTGAAGAATTAGGGAAGTATAAAAGGATGTACATAAAAAAATCATATGACAGAATTTGAGAAGAAAAACAACGATGCAGAGAGAATTATTGCTAACTTAAAAACTCAGCTTTAAGAAACCAAAAAGGTTGAAAATAATCTAGAACATTAAATCTTGAAAATAGAGCAAGAGTTATAAAAGTTTGAATATGAATTGATATTTCTTTGAAAGAAGACAAATGAATAATCCTTTCAATCAATGTTTAAGAGAAGTTCAAAAACTCTGGATGACATCCTAAATTGTCAAAGATCATTTAGTAATAAAATTGGACTAGTTTATGACAAAGGAAAAAAGACAGAAAAACCCTCTTTCATAAATAAAGAAGGAAATAAAAGAAGTTATGATGATGCACTTATCAGGCCAGTTGTAAAGGAATATAGTAAAAAAATTTCTCTCTTTCAAAATGAAAGTAGGAAAAATAATGTTCCAAGTAGCCATCAACAACTCTTTTTGGGGAATTGTTATGCCTGCAAGAATTTTTGACATATAGGTAGAAATTGTAAACTAATGGTTCCTATTAGGAAAGACATTACATCACAGTCTCCTTTCCATAACAATAATGTCACTAGAAGCAATCCAAAAGTAAGAAACTATAATTTTTGTTCTCCTCTACGGAGTTATAGTATAGAATGTTACAAATGTGGTAATCAAGGACACATTGCTTGAAATTGTAAACTAGTGATTCCTATGAAGAATGACACTAAAAAATCTCAAGGAAATGAGGAGAGGAAGGGTTGGAAGGAGGATGATGATGTGTAATGTTAAATAAAAAATCTATGACACGCTAGAGGATGCTCAAAACACATGACAGGAGAACCAACAAAGTTTATAAGCCTAAAAAGAAATAAAAAAGGAAAATCTACTTTTTGAGATAATCTATCCTCTAAAATAATTGGTAAGGGTATAGTGGCTTTTACAGACAAGATGAAAGATGAAATTTTTTTTCTTTTAAAGAGCTTAAAACCTAATATTTTAAGTGTGATCCAAACATGTGATCAAGGACACATATGTATATTTGATTCCAAGAAGTGTGAAATCAGAAGAAAATATTCAGGAAAACTTGTTGGGACTATTGTGAGAAATCCAAGAAATGTGTATATTCTAGAAAATGAAGAACAATATTATATGAGTCAAATTGATGAAAGTTTTCCATGGCATAGAAGGGTGGGGAACTTGAACTTTGACAATATTGTAAAATTTAGTAAGAACACGGTTGTAAGGAATTTTCCAAAGATCATAAAAACACCATATCATGTTTGTAGACACTGTCTTCATCGAAAGCAAACTAGAACATGCTTCAAGGTCAAAGATCATGCAACCTCTCAGCCATTAGAAATAATTCACACTGATATTTGTGGACAAACAAGGACTAAAAGATTTTCAAGATGAACATTACTTGATGTTATTAATCGATGATTATACAAGGATGACTTGGGTGGCATTACTTAAAGGAAAATCATAAGCCTTTACAAAATTTAAATCCTTCAAAGCACTTGTTGAGAATGAAGAAAATATCAATATTAAATGTATAAGATCAGATAATGGTGGTGAATTTACCTCAAATAAATTCACTGATTTTTTTGAAACTCATGGAATCAAGAGGCAATTTTCAGCAGTGAAAATTCCTCAACAAAATGGATTTGTTGAGAGAAAGAACAAGACAGTCCAAGAAGCAGCCAAAACTATGCTTAAAGAAGCAAAACTTCCTCATGGCTATTGGAGAGAAGTAATATATACAACTGTCTATGTACAAAACGAAGTACAACCCATAGTGAATAGTGTCAATGCTCCTTATGAGCCATCACTTGGAATACCAGCTTCAGTTAAATATTCTAGAGTTTTTGGAAGTAAATGCTACATAAAAAGAGATGATGATAATCTAGGGAAGTTTCACTCTAGAAAAGATGAAGGCATATTTTGTGGATATTATTCCACCACAAGGGAATGCAAATGTTATAATATAAGGTTTCCCAATATCATATAAAGTGCAAATGTAATTGTTGATGATACTAAACTAAGAATAATACAAATCCAAGAAAGTGTGTATGTCAAAGAAACTGATGATGAAGAAATAGACGATAAATAAAAAGAAAATTTCACAAGGAGAGGATGTTTTTGAAGAAGAATAAGGAAAAGAAGAAATGCATGAAAATGAGAATGGAGAATCTCAAAGATCATACATAGATATAAAATGTAGGTGGGTTCATAAAAATCATCCTGAACATCAAATAATTGGTGACAAATATTCAGTAGTTAAAACAAGAATAAAATTATGTTATGATGAATAATAAGCAGTAATTTTGATAGTAGAACCAAAAAAAATTAAAGAATATTGCAAAAGTGAGGATTGTATCAATGCTATGAATGATGAAATTGATCAAATAGAGAAGAAACAAACTTGGTAACTTGTCCCAAGAACTAAGGGCATGAATGTTAATGGAACCAAATCGATTTTTAAGAACAAGTTCAATGAGCATGGTCATGTGACAAGAAACAAGGATAGATTAGTATACGAGGGATATGCTCAAGTCGAAGGTGTTTAATTTGAAGAAACGTTTTCACCTGTGGAAAGACTTGAATCCATTAAGATGTTTTTAGATTTTGCATGCTATAAGAACTTTAAAGTGTACCAAAATGGAAGTAAAATATGCATTTATTAATGAAGAACTTGAAGAAAAATTCTATGTTGAGTAGCCTAAAGGTTTTCTCTTATAAAAGAATATATATTATTTTTGCAAACTTAAGAAGACACTAGTATGGCCTTAAAAAAGATCCAAGAGGATGGTTATCAAGACATGACAAGTATTTAAAGCAGAAAGGATATAGAAGATGGGTTGGTAACAATAATTTATACATAAAGTTTGAAAAAAAAATATGATCATTGTTGTAGTCTGTGTAGATAATCTCGTATTTGGAAGTGAACTACAAATTATGAGTGTAAACTTTGATTCAGAAATGGAGAAGGAATTTGAAATTTCAATGTTAGGATAGCTAACATTATTTCTTGGTTTACAAGTATCTCAATCCAAAAAATTGGATTTTCATCTCTCAAACTAAGTATATTAAAGAGATGTTGAAAAAGTTCAAAAAGGAAGAATCCAAACCCGTTAGCTCTCCTATGGTCACTGGTTGTAAATTTAGCAAGGATGATGAATCTTTATAAGTAGAGCATACTATGTATAGGTCAATCATTTGGTAGTTTATTATATGTAACATCTACAAGACTAGATGTAATGTAGGTTGTAGGTTTGGTTTCCATATTTCAATCAACCCCAAAAGAAACACATGTGGCTGCAATAAAAATAATTCTTAAATATATAAAAGGTACTGTGTATTATGGATTATGGTATCGAAAAAGCAATAACTTTACTCTAAATGAATTCACTGATGCATATTGGGAAGGAAGTATTGATGAAATAAAAACAACTAGTGGACCAACATTTTACTTAGGATATTGCTTTGTGTCATGGATAAGCAAAAAACAGTCTTCCATTTCCCATGGGCTATATTAAGGGGCTTACATAAATTTAGTGGGATTTTTTATTATATGGAAATGGGTTTTTCAACTAAAATATATTCTCCTAATATTCATTAGAAAAAAATAAATCCAAAATGAATAGCCTCTTGTATATTAATGAGGAGAATGAAAAAAAAAAATCTCCCTAGCAAAATCTCCCTCAAATATACCTTTTGCCCGAAATTTATAGTGAAAATCTAGTGAAATCACTCTTTTGCCCCCAATTTCCACTAATGGAGGCTCTGAATGATTATTTTTCCCTCCATTTTTCTTGTAATTTAAGAATATGGTTGAATTTTCCTGTATTTTTAGTCAATTTCATCGTGATTTTCATCCAATAATTAACATGCTATGCTTTTTATCAAACATTTTATACTTTTTGTCCACAGTTACATTAAATTATTGTATTGTAAATTTACATTTTATGATGCCTTTTATCATGGATGTTTTTTAGGTTGTTGAATATTAGGGAACTCTTGATTCTTAGGGCTCATTCAATGTTTTTAGTATTTTATTCTATCCTAGGAATATTAGTTTTTTGAAAGTGTTATAGATATCAAATTATATTATTTATTTTATTCATTTTCATGTTTAAACTTTTGACCGATATTTATCTGTTGTTAGTGGATGGTACTCTTGATGGAGATAAACCTTATGGTTTTTATATATTCAAACTAAATTTGAACCAGTTGTCTAAAATGTGCTTTTATTATGATCTTTCTCTGCAGTTATTAATGGATCTAAGGCATTAATGATAGTGCATATGTTCATATTTTATGTCTGTTGTTATTGATGTTTGGTATGTTTGTAATATAAATGAATGCACAATGATTATAATGGTAGGAATACAATGAAATGGTCATTATTTTGGATTTCTTCTTGTAGAGTTGTCCAAATCATACTGGTAGATTAATTTATTTGTATTGAGAAGTCCATGACTGGTAGATTTTTTTATTCGTATTGAAAAGTTCATCAATTTTATTCGTGACCTAGATTTGTTGGGTTCAATACTTGTTTTATGAGTTTTTTTGTAATGTTCATTCAAAATTAAAATGTTTCTTGGTTATTTGTTTTGATATGTAATTTATATCATCATCTAGAAATGGATCTAGTTGTGTATGATCAATATATTATTTATCCAGAACACGATACTTTATTTGCATCTTGATTGTATATAATATGTATAGGGAATGTTTGACCTGATTTGTACACATTATGCTATTTGATATACAATATTTTATATTCAATGAGGGTGATAAAAAGATTTTACAACATTTTCCATGCTTTCAAAAATTTCAAGGACATGGATACAAACATCTCCTGAGTTTATCTTAGAAAAAGTAGTATTTAACATAGTAGTTCAAATGATAAGTGTAACGATGCATTAATGTGATTTCTATTCTTGTTAGTGTATGTTATTACTTGTAATAAACATTTCAAGATTCTAACTTACTCAAAAAATTATAAATCAAATGAGATGATTCATATTTTGATTGTCAATAAAAGAAAGGAAAAAGTGGCATTCGAATCTATAAACAAATAAGCAGCTTATTTTTTTCTTAAAGGGTAGCTTAAAAATGAGAGATTTGGAAAATAAACTAATTGGGAATTCATACATTATATACGGTTGTGGGTCTTGATAATAATACACATTGTTATAATGGTTCATGGGTGACATAATCACTACACAATGTGAAGTGTTCAATTCTATTGGTTTTTTGGTATGACAAGATTTGGGTCCCCACATGTCTGTTGGACCATTAAGGGACGAGATAAAAAGTGGAATTTTTGCTTTCCTTGAATATAGTTACTGTAGTTGTGTTTCACCAACACCTATAGTTGCAACTGACCCAATATTGCTTGTGGAATATATAAATAAATCCCTCATATCCTCATTCATACATTTGTTCATTTCAGGGTCTAAGAGTTGAGACATCTGAGCTCTGGTATATGGTCTTCTATTGCACTACCTTAGTAATCTGCAGAATCAAAAGTTGAGTCATCCTAGCAAAAGATTCACCAAGACATTAAAATACTTTATAATTTGATGAAATATTTTCCATTTTTTTACAATATTTTATAATTCAGTGAAATACTCGCTAATATTTTACACAATATTATAGTTTCATGAAATATTAACTAGTATTTTACATGATTCTATAACAGAATGAAAGATTAGCCAAAAAATTATGTATGGATATTATATTGTTGATAAAATAGCCTTCAACTTTTCCTATATATTAAGGATAGTCACCCATTTATTATACATATACATTTTATGTGTGTTCTTAAAATTATCCCAATGTTGTACACAAGTCATTTCGATGAAGCAAACATTGGAATATTTACTTGTAAATTATGAGGACCCCATTATTATACAATGTGACAATACAAGTGTTATTAATATATCCCAAAAAAAATTATGCACTAAGACAAAA
Source organism: Pseudotsuga menziesii (assembly GCA_001517045.1). NCBI lineage: Eukaryota > Viridiplantae > Streptophyta > Pinopsida > Pinales > Pinaceae > Pseudotsuga > Pseudotsuga menziesii. Next base: position 91,894 of record LPNX010452448.1, read on the forward strand.
CATATTCTAATCAAATGCCTTTTTTTAAGAGATCAAGGGTCTCAAAAAGTGGTCAAATTGGAGTATATTGATACAAAGAAACAAATTGCAGATATTTTCACTAAGTCATTACCTGAAGAATAATTTTCTTGTATTAGGCATAAATTGGGGGCTATCCCTTATCATTAAAAATTAACTAAAAGGATGAAAACCTTGTCACAAGGAGAGGAGAAATGTTGACAGGAAGAGACACACTCACATGGGGAGTAATTTTAAAATATACGGTCCATTAGTAAATAATTCTGAGGGGTTTTGATCATCTCAAAGACATATTGATGTTGCTGATATGAAATTATAATACTTATGATCTCTATTGCTACATATTGATCAAATTATTGTGTTAAAGGTTATGGCCCATGGAAGTAATATTTACATCTTTAGATAATTGAAAAAGAACTAGAGAATGAGATTAGTGTTTGAAGAGAAATGCAAGTACACTTTGTTGTGTTTCTTATATACGATTACAAAATATAACATTATGAAGATATATAACAAAATGGAGCAATGTTACAGGGGGAGTTTTATTTCTAAAAATTGTCATTGTTGTCAAATGAGGAGAAAAAGCTCCTTTCCAATGTCAAAGGAAGGTCTTTCCAACCAATTCCAAAGGGGGATATTGTTTATTAATTTGACATTGTTGGGAACATAGATGAACATAGAACTGCATTGTTTGTAGTTGGTTCATTTAAACAGAGATCGAGGAAATGATCCACAAAATAAATGTGCACAGAAGATAACATTTCAGAGTGCCAAAGTGAAGTTATGTGTTCAATAGCTCATCAATGGATGAGAATGATTCTGCAAATGATTGACAGTTCACAGGAGTTGTGGAAAGATATTTACGGGAAGATATTGTGAACACCCATTTTGGAAAAAGTTGGAAGGAACATCCTCTACCTGCAAATCGACCACAGAAAGAAATTTGTGGCCCGATAATGGTGGAAGTAATTTTTGAAATTTGGGAAATGCATAATCGCAACTCGCAACCGGCAATTGAAGAAGGAAGGAATTCCCAGAGACTTCAGAAAGAATTATTGCGGAAATATTGTTATGGAAAGGGTAAATATCGAAGCCTGTTTCAGAAAAAGTTGAGTCGCAGCCCCACAACCCGCAACCCCCAATTGCAGAAGGAAGGAAAGGGAAATTGCAGAAGGTTAATTGTGGAAATATAGTTGTGGGAGGTTAATTGCAGGAGATAATTTGTATAATATTGTTTCGAAGATGCTGAAAGGAAGCCCTGCAACCCATGACCCAAAATTGAAAAAGGAAGGAGTTCCCCTATATAATTATGGAAAGGGAAATTGTGGAAAGATTGTTGTGAAAGGTAAATTGTAGAAAGATGGTTTTCAGAAAGATAAATGTGAAAAGGTCGTTATGGAAAGGTCATTGCAGAAATATCCTTGTAGAAAACACATCAGAAATTTATGAAGAGTCATGATGAAGATACATGACTATTAGATGAAGAGGCACGACTGACGGTACATAAGGAAAGATTTAAACATTCAAAAAAGTTACTTTATACATTCAATTGGAATATATAAAGGTGTACAGAAGTTAGAGATCAAATTATCATATATTGGTATTTGGGAGACACAAAGAAAGGATGCAATCCTCTATGGGGTCGTATCCTCCTTTGAGTTGTTGTTGGTAAATAGTTTGTTGGTGAATCCTTTAATTGTAGCTGAAAAACTTGGGTATTGGTGCACCTAGCAAGTTGGTACTTGCAAAATCATTGTCAATGTAATTTTGCAGTAATAGGAAGTATTGATAGTTTTCCCAATTGGGATTCCACAATAATATTGTGTGTTCTATCTTCATTGTTGATTTTGTTTAAAATGATAAAAATTTAAATAGATTTATTAATACAGATTCACCCCCCTCTTAGTATTACTTGATTTTCTAACAGTTGTAAATGTAACTTCCGAATAAAATATTTATTTTGTTGTATTATTGCTTTTACCATATTGTTAATGTAACTCCTTAGGATATTCCTTTTCTACGTTCATAGAAGTTATTATTATACTTGGTCATGTAAGAATATCGAGGTAAAACCTTTGCTGTAATTCATGGAAATAGTCCCCAAAAGAATAAATGTAAAATGTATTTTGAGTCTCCCTAAGAGAAGTCAGAACAATAATACTAAGAATTCAACATATCTAGGTTTTTAGGTCACCCACATGAAGTGTATAAATAGGGAGGAACCCTCCCTAGTTTGGACACACGATAAGTACAAGCAAGTTCACTCAAAGGAAGATAAATGCAAGTTTGTTGGGAGGAAGAATAAGAAGTTGTATAAGTTATTGTATCTCTTGGTTTGTATATCTTTGTTTGAGATTTTACTAAGTGAAGAATCTATGATGGAGAAGTTGTTGGGTTTCTCCCAAGAGAGGGTTTTTCTAGGATAAAATCTTTGTGTCTCTTTTGCATTGTGATTCTCTATTTTTCAATGACCTTATTGCATTATAATATATATCTAACATATTTTAATTAAAGTGAAACATATAAGAATTAAATGTATTCATGTAGAAACAAGTATAATTTAACACATCTATGGAATACCATAATACTATTATTGATCCCGCACTTGGTACCTGTGACAAATTCGATCAAGGATCTCCTCTCACCGCTCATTTGAATCATATTGAAGGGTGGATGAATTGGCTGGTGAAATATTTTATGGATCTTGACACAATTCTCAACATGCTATCCCATGCCACCATTGGGATGGTTTTTAGAAAACACGTTGTTCTTGACTAGGATAGAGAAGTGGTTGATAACAAAGAGGCTTCCTAGAACCATTTTGGATGACCTCTAAATCCCTTGCCGTGGTCTTTCTTAGGCCTCTTTCCACTCCTCCTATATTTGGTTTCTTTAGTGTTAGTCCTATTATCTATAGGCCTATATTAGAGAATAAATTTCCTTTGTTCTATTTTTTTCCTGATTACCACACCTAGTGAGGTTGGCTTAATGTGAACGATTGGGACTATTTCACTCTTTATAAGGGACATAGGAAAAAAAATAGTAGTGAGTTTAATTGTTTTTAATATGATGACTTTGATTGGAAAGTTGTGAACAAGTTATGACTATGTGACTAGTTTGGCTTCCTAAATCTCAACCAAGGCATTGCAGGGACTATATTTTTTTTGCGTCTAATATTCTAATTTTGTCTTAGCCATACAAAAACTAGAATTCATAGTTAATGAGGAGAATAAAAGAATAAATAAGTTATATTGATATGTCAATTTTAAAACCCAAAGTAATTAAGAAGGTAGGGAATATATGTGGTGAAATTAGAGAGGAGGAATAAGAAAGGTCCAAGGGTAAAGAATATATTATTAAAAAATAAGGATGATGAAACTAAAAATACAATACACGAGATATAATGTGAAATTTAAATTTGAGATAGTGAAGTATTTGTTGGAATATCAATAGAAGTACTATGAACAAATAAAAAAAAACTGAAATGAAATTAAAGCAGAGACCAAGAGAAGGGGCATAGACGTGAATAAGATCAAGGGAGAAAAGGTGATCAAATTCTAGGCAATCAGGGTAACAAATAAAATAAAGAATGTAAATTAGTAGGTGAAGTTCAAAGAAAGGAGGGAAAGGGACAAAAGGAAATTACTACAAATTTTTTGGATAATAGGATTCGATAAGTGGCTCAATTTATAGTGATATTCATGGTTACAATTGTCCAAATGTTTTTTTTTTTACTTTGAGGGAATCTTTGACAATATTAGAAGAATAACCAGGAGAATAAGCGAGCATTTTTGCTTCATTAAAATATATAAGGTGCTTACCATTGTTGGAATATTTAGTAATGAAATACTTTGTAAGGAGATTATGTAAGGTGTTAACAATGCACCCCTTGAGAAGGGTTTTGCACGATTTTATGCCATGGAAAATGTAGGATTAACCACAAGAACACAACATTTTGTAAACTACTAGTTTCTTTGATTTATAAATTATTCACAATAACTAAATGGTATAAACTCCTATCAATTTTTCAAGATCAAGTAGATATTTATATGGATCTACCATTATTTTAAGAATATTGACATGGGAGAAATTAAAATGTATGTTACCTTTAAAATAAAACAATAAAAAATATTTTTTCTTCATTTGATATAAGAAAGGTTATCATACAAACTTCTATTTTTTCTTCTCCTTTATCCCAATTTGACTCTTGGAATCACCCTCTTCAATTACCTTCATTCATAACCATTATCCTTAATTAAATTTGATAAATTCCTTATTCATTACTCTAAATGACCATTAAATTATATATTGATGGATTTTGGGATGAATTCATATCCTTGGAGATCTCATGACTAAGGAATTAGTAATTATGAGTTTCTTTGTTGGGTAGCATTGTGAATCCACATATTAATACCTATTAGTATGAGTTTCCATTCTATGAAATTAGAATTTTTTAGTGACATCACTAACTTTTGTGATGAGAATGTCTCCTTTTGAACATTCTGAACAATATATACTAACACTAATTTTTGTGATGAGAATTTATTTTTTTGAACATTCATAACTATATATACTAACCTACATATCCTAATGTAACATACCATGTCTCTAATATACTCTACCCTAAATTAAACCTACCCTAAATTACCATATGATTACTTATCCTTCCTACTGTAATTTACTCTACTCTAAACTTTATTACCTTTGTAGCCTATATTGCTCTCAAATAAAGTAACCCACATAAAATACCCTTAGCCCTTCCTAACATAGAATAACCTAACCTAGCATACACTAAGCTATCACTACCATAACTACCATAACCCATCATTAGACTAAACAAACATATCATAGTATAGGCCATCCTAGATTACCCAATGTAATCCACCCTACCTTATACCTACATCATACAAGCTTAAATATGTCTACCTTATCATTTACTTAATGTTCCCTTTCTATCCTTTAATTAAACTACCTTGCCATAACCTATATTACCCTTCAAAATCCTTGTTTACAATACATTTAACTATTTATCCTATAATATCCTATACTACAACAATATTTCCTCTTCTATCAAATTCTACTCTATCCAACCTATCCTAATCTACCCTAACTTAAACTAACATATGCTACCCTAGACCCAATATAGCTTATATGCACATACCCTTTTCTACCATTACCCTATCCTAATGTTTTTAAACTGACTTACTCTACCTAACTAAAGTCTACCCAATGATACATCAGGCTAAATCTAATCTACCCTTTCTCAAATTACGATATCGTTGATTACCCTATCCTACTTTACCCTTGTTTAATAAGTCATAAACATACTTTTATTTAGACTACCCTTCCCTATTTTAATATATCCTGACCATATCCTAACCTAGAATAATGTATCCCAACCTATATTAACATATAATATAGTATTATAGATACCTTATTATTCGTTTCCCTATGTAAAATATCGAGTTGCTTGACTTTCCCTCATATACCCCATGCTATATATCACATCCTACCTTACGTAGCCTAATTTAACTTAGGAGAGACAACTTAATATACCTTATAGTGATATATGATACCTTACCTAACTTATCCTAGCATACTACTAACATGTTAGTATCAAATACATATATTAAATACTATAACATATCTACCCTACCTATAGTAGCCTACACAAAACTAATATATCCTTTCCTACCCTACATTATCTTAAATTACCATATCGTAATGCATACCATGCTACACATATATATTTACATAATATACTCTATGCTAGACTAACCTATACCACCCATCTTAATATCCACATATTAGGAACTAATACATTGATTAAGATTGTAAAGAATAATCTACCCTTACTTGAACTATCCTAGTGTATCTTAGCCTATGTTATCTTAACGGACTCTAACCTATTATATTTGACTTAATCCACTAAAATACAATACACCACCATTAAATAACTTATACCCTATATACTAGTGTACTTATCCTAATCTATAGTATATTATGTAACCTATATTAACTTACCCTACCATGAATCTAAACTAAACTTCCCTTAAATAATGTACCTTAGCTTGGACTACCCTATCCAATACTAACCTAGTATATCCTAGGATATACATTAGCTTATGTACCTTATCAAAACTAACACTTACACTAAACTATATTGGCATATAATACCATACAGTACTCTACCTAAGGTAATATACTCTACCCTAAACTACTACTACTCTAGCCTAGCATTTCCTAGTGTTCTTAGTGAAATTCAATTTACGATATCCAATCTCGCCTAGATTACCATATATTGAATGTAAATTATGTTTCACTTTACTATCATACCCTATATTAGACTACCCTAACCTAAAATAAGTTATCCTTCAATAATTTACCATACCCTACTATAAATTTCCTTACATCATATTCTAATCTATAGTATCATACCTCACCCACTACCTATCCTAACACACCTAACCCAACAAAATATGAACCTAACTTAGCTTAAATGAACCTAACCTACATTAATTTAGACTACTTAACATAATCTACCTTATTCGTTACAAACATATCCTACCTTTATATTAAGCCTAAATCCAAAATCCTTAGTCTTAATCTTAAATATGTAATCCTAAATACTAATCCCAAACCAAATTCCAATCATAATCCTAATCTCAAGATCAAATATTAATACTTAATCCTAAATATTAACATATCTTGCAATATGTACACTATATGATCCATTCCTAACCTAATTTATGTCCTACTACTAATCTTTCATACCCTCAAATATAGTACCCTATATTGGAAAACCTAATGAATCATATCCCTAATATACCCCAATGTATACAAAAGTACATTTCTTAACCTATTCTAACATACCCTAACATATCGTACCTAGTCTTATCCACCCTACGCTATATTACATCACCCTACCTAGACTTCTATAGTGTAGCCTACACTACACCCTAAAATACATTTTCATCCTTAACCTAACCTTACCTACTTCCCATTACATTATACTAGGCTACCATGCCTATCTTAGACTAACTTACTATGCTAACCTACATTCGCCAACACTACCCCCACCTACCACCAACCTAAACTAAACTAAAATATCACTACCTAATATGTCATACCCAACATAGTATACCCTCCTTGTCCTGACCTACCATGGATTGTTTAACATAGACTAAGCTACTCTATTTGATCCTATCTTATCCTATCTTACCCTCTACCTAAACTATCCTACCTATTCTTTACCTAAAATACATAAGGAAACCAAAACTATAATAATTTACACTATCCTTAGAAATATTATATTACAATACATGAAATTATCATATCCTACCTTAGATTAACCTACTCTAACCCACCTTATCTTGGACATCTTGCACTGCCTTACAGGAGTTATTCTAATTTCCTTTAGGCTACACTTAGATATCCCAACCTTACAAATATCATCATTTTTATTCATACATTAATATACTCCAGCTATCCAATCCAAACTTCTTGTATCCTACAATATACTTAATTTAAACTACCTTACTATGCCATCTCTTATTATGATCTAATGATATCCTACTTTATAATATAATATTCCGCCTTCCATTAACCTATTACATCCCTTCATACTTGGATTAACCAGCTTCAAGAAAATCAAAATACCATGCATAAACTACCATCATTTTCCTACAATAATATATCTAATCCTATCCTACCATATATTATCAATCTTACATAACCTAATCTACTTTATCCCAACACATGATACATAACCTAATCTACCATAGCCTAAAATTACCACATGACTTTAATAACTTAGTCTACATAGATGTATGCCCTTAACATGACCTACCTATCCCAATATATATTAACAAATTCACCTTATTCTACCACTACCATAGAATAAGCTATCTTGTCCTATGTAGCTTAACCTTTATTTAACACTACCTTTCCACTACTATAACCGAGTTTACATAAAACTATCTCTCTATCCGAAGAATGACCTACCTAGCCTAATGTACAATATCCTAGACTAAGTTCCCCTACTTAACATAATATAACCTACTATATATATGACCACTATCTTTAAACATTGAACAACTGTATGCTAACTTAGCTTGATTTACCACCACACTAACCTAGATTGCCTTCGACGAGACTATGTCATACACTAAATTAATGCACCATAATCTACCCACCACACTCTCCATCTCACTAGCATGTCATAGCCTATACTAACTTATCTATCCTTAACCTATAATGCCTAGCTTAGCCTTCTCTTTCATAAATAAACCTAGGTTGAGTAACCAAATCCACCACACCCTACCTTAGCCTAGTCTAATATACTCCATCCTAGAATAAATAATACCCTAACACTACTCTAGAGTAGTCTACATAGGCTTATCTCTCTAACCTTGACATGGGCTACCTATCCTAATATAACATATATTACACTAGACTAACCTACTTAGCCTTATCTACCATACCTTATTCCACCACCATATTACCCTAAAGTGCCCTAGCATAGCCCACTTAGGTTAATTTACCATAACCTACTTAACCTAATATGCCATTTCCTTATCATTAAGTACTTTAACCAACTTGCTCTAATCTACCATACTCTAGACGAATATACCCTACCTACCTAGCTTAGCCTAACCTAAACTAACATAATACACCCTAACATACACAATGCTAACATACTTTCCCCCTATGTTATCTAATATAACCTACCACTCTCCGAGCCTAATCTCTGATGCAATGCCTAGAATACCTAGCCTAGTCTACTCTATTCTAACATTTCCTTCACTACATTACCTAATCTGCTTTACCGTACCATAACCTATTGTAATCAACCATTTCCTAGACTTAATAATAGCCTAAAACTACTCTATCATAGTTTACATAGAATTATCTCCCTAACCTCAACATGGTGTACCTATCCTAATATATTGTATCTTAGACTAATGTACCGTACTTAGCCTAATCTATCCTACCTTATTCCACTGTTATCTTACCGTAAACTACCCTACTGCCGTCTAATCGAATTAATCTACAATAGCTTACTTAGCCTAATCTACTACTTCCCTAAGCTAAAGTACCTTATCCTACATACCCTATTTAAACTACCCCTCCCTACCCTATTTAGCATATCTCATTCACGTTGTTGCACATTAAAATATACTAGAGTAATCTAAATTGTCTAATCTAGTGTACACTTCCCTACCTCTACCCTACCTAGAGTTATTCTACACTACCATGACATGCATATCCTAATGTGTTATATTGTATATGTACTTAATGTAACTAGCCAAATATACCCTAGCCCATCTTATATAAAATAATTTATCTTTTCCTACAATAGCCTTACCTTCTTAATCTAATATATCCTACTATAGGCTAACCTATAAGACCCCAACCCAATCTACACTAATAGAACACAACATATCATATACTCATTTAACACCCCTTATCCCACCATGCCTTTCATCACTTAGCCTACCTCACCTAATATACTCTACTCTTAACCAATCTATCCTACCTACCAATACCATTACTAATCCTATCCTATAGTAACATAACAAACTCTAACATAAACAAACCTACCTTATCCCACCTTACCTTACCTAATATACCTTACCACTACCTTACCATAGCCTATCTTACATTCCTTGGGACACCTGGCCATGTAATCCCCATCATAGAATAACCGACCATAACTAACCCTCTATTCTATTGACTTAACCTAACCTACCCTACACTAGATTTAACAATACCCTACCACTACCAAGGCCTAGTGTACATAGAATTAATCCCCTAGTCCCAACATGGCCTCTATGATGGAATCTACCATATCCTCAACTAACCTACTTTACTTAACCTAATCTATCCTACCCTATCACACAACTACAATTCCGTAAATACCATATCCTATCTTGATCATCCTAATCTACCTTAAATAAACAATCCTACCTTAATTAGCCTTAACCTACCCCAACCTAACCAATCCTACATTAACCTATCACATACTTGCAAATATCGGATTGTATAACATAGAATATTATTATAAGACTTCAAACACACATTATTGGAATGAAATTTGTGCTCATACATATAAAGGAAGAAACAAAAATAACATAATACTTATAAATTCCATCATAACAAAATATAAAATTCAAGAAAATGGACATTCCCAAAAATATTTATAAGTTCTCATAAGAAATCAAAATATACAAATTAATGCAATTTACACTAATAATTCAAAATCAATACAACAAGCACAAATATTAAACATACCCAAACAATATGAACTTATCATATTTCAATATCAATAATTAATTAAACAAACAAAAACATTACAATCCTATACGAGAAAACAAACATAAATAAATTTCCATTGATTATCATAGAATTTGAATAAGTAAGAACACATGTACATATACATAAGCTATACATAAGGTGTACAAAGTATAAATAACATGTGTGTAGAATACGTGTTATATTATATGTGTAATTTAGAATTTTGTGATATACAAATGAATATAACAAATAAATAACAACTTATCATAATTCAAAATCAACAAGAAATTAAAACAAGCACAATAGAATTCCATGTCAAGCAGAACTAAGCAAGCATATATTGAGAACTAAAATATCTTAGAAGAAAATATAACATATACAGTACATCATAATCTAAAACCAATAAGGAATACATAAAACACACAATACAGTTCCATGTGAATCATAAACAAACAAACATACATTACAAACATAGAAGCAAACATATACACACATAAAGTGCATAAAGTGTCCAATACAAACAAAAAGACACTATTTAAAATCAGAAAACAAACTCATACACATATAGAATGTTTAGATAGTGTAAGTTGTTAGTGTATAGAAAATGTTCTATATCATGGTAATGTGAACTTTTATGATTTAGAAATGGGTACACTAAACACAATACAACTCATACTATTTCATGTCAAAATACAAGCATACGCAAATAAAGAAACATTCTCAATAGTCATATTTTAAATAAACAAATAAGCATACATAATAAGTGTAAATTAAGTGTATATCATAATCATAATGTGGAATTTTATGATTTATAATTGAAAATCCACTAACAAAATACAAAACTAATTCAAAATCAAATAATGAACACAAGAAACACACATTACAATATCATGTCTAATTACAAGTATTCTCAATTATACTTTTTGTCATAACTTGTGGACATAAACACATTGTAAAACTAACTTGTTGTCTATCTCATTTGTGTAATGTAAAAACTAATGATTTGGAATAACTACCACCTTAAATTAAAGCTAAAAATATACAATCAAAATACACTACAGTACTATGAGCTTTGAGAGGGGTTGAATCCCACTCCATCAAAAAATAAATTTTGTTAATAATTATAATGTAATCTAGTTTCTCTTAGTTTGTAACATGCACATTATTGTAAATAAGTTAGGGATCTAGTCCTAGAAATTTGGAGGAGTTTGATCATAATACTAATTAAGTTTATTAATAATTTCAATGTAAAAATTAAAAAAAAATGGCAAATTATGTAAGACTAAAATAAAAATAAATTGATGAATAAATTTATTTAGGTTAAACATAAAATCCAAAAACATATATATATATATATATATATATATATATANTGATGATGCTATTTTTTTTAATAATGCTATTTACCTTCGAGGTATAAATAAATTATAAAATAACATGAAAGAATTTTTATTTTAAAAAGAAATGCTGAAATGTGAATAGCCGAGAAACTTCTATGGCAAAGACGAATCAAGTTAACTTAATAAAAGATTAAATTTAATAAATAAACCATGAGGAAGGTATGAGAAGAGATCATGGAGAAACCAAATTTAATAACTATGGCATAGTTAGAATAAGGAGTTGTTGGAATTGGAGTGCAGTTTGGTTTGAGCATGAAAATAACCTGAGCCTTTTGGTGACAAGTGGGAAAAGCACGATTTCATACTAGTTTGTTATATATTTAATATAATTAATATAACAAACACCAAATATAATAGTTATAGATTCAACTTCAGCCCCTCTAAATCTAAATTTAATTAGGATTTGATTTAGTTTTAGCCTGAGTTTGAACACAATTTGGATAATTGATTCCATTTCTTGAAGGGAGGAGGGTTGAAATCCATTACAACGATGGAAATCAACTTTTAAGAAATTAGAAAATACAGCGAAATAAAATTTAATTATATTAATATTATTAATATAACAAACTCCAAATATAATACTTACAGCTTCAACTTTTTTTTAAATCTAAATTTAATTCGGATTTGATTTGGTTTTAGGTTAAGCTTCAACAAAATTAGGATGATTGATTCCATTTATTTAAGAGAGGAGGGTTGGAGGGTTGAAATTCATTCCAGTGATTGGAATCCATTGAAATCAACTTTTAATTACTTCATGTGCGATCTTGGAATCCCCTAACGAACCCATCATTTGAGTGCTAAATAAAATAACAAAAATGACTTGATGAAAGGACTGAGGTTTCAAAGATAAGCTAAGCTAAAAAGGAACAGTAATAAAAATACTTATAATTGATGCCTTTGAGAGCAAATATTGCTCTCCGTGTTGTGTAGTTGAGCAACATAATAACCTCCACCTTCGATTCAAGACATACAGATCCCTTTGAGAGCGAACATTGATCTCCGTCTTGCACAGCTGAGTAACATAATAGCCTCAACCTTCGATTAAACACAAACAGAGGAGTAGGGTTCGACCAGCAGGAGACTCCAAAAATAAATCGAAATACATTATTCAATATTTCATGGAATGTTCAGATCGAAACAAAACAGAGCGGTCATTTTCAAGACTTGAGAAATGAACAACAAGAAATGAGATTTATGAAATGAAAGGACCTTTTGAGAGCTGAGGAGAGCAGATATTAGAGAACATATTCTTAAAATGTACCTGGAATCCCCGTGATTTATCTTCATGTTCAACAGCTGAAATGCCTCCTCCATTCCGTTGAAGTTCATTTCAGCCCCATCCCTACCTCGTCCTTTATTGGCTAAAACATATATTCAAAATCAGATGCCCGTGAAAGTATAGAAGAGCTAAAGATGGCATAGTAATAAAAATACCTATTCCTAGGGTTTCCGGGAGTAGCAGAGAACATCAAACATTAGAGAAAAGAATAATAAAATGTACTTGGAATGGGATCCCAGTGATTATTAAAAAGATCACGGATGTTGACGTTGAACAATTTAGTTGCCTCTTCCATTCCCTCGAATTTCATTTTCTCCAAAAGGATGATTGAAATACAATTTCTCCAATCCAGCTTAGGCTAGCCTCGCCTCCTCCTCTATCACATACAGACAGGGCTTAGACACATGGATACATTAGACATAAGACCTTACATAAACAAACTCAACAAATTCAGGGCACAGACACCAGAACATAGATAGAGGAGAAAGGAGGAGATAAATGTTGAAATTGAATACCAATACAAGTTTTAATTACTTCATGTGTGAGATTGGAAGCCTAGATCAAAACAGAACCTGACCAAACCCTTATGTGAAGGTTGAGGAAAATAACCAAAATGACTTAAATGAAAGGACTAGAGTTTCTAGGTTTTTGAAAGCAAAGCTCAGCTAAAAAGGAACAGTAATAAAAATACATACAATTGATGCCTTTGAGAGAGAACATTGCTCTCCCTATTGCACATGTGACTAACATAATAGCCTCAACCTTCGATTCAACACGTACAGAGGAGTAGGGTTCAACCAATAGGAGACTGCAAATAAATCAAAATACCTTATTCAATATTTCATGGAAAGCTCATATCAAAACAAAATAGAGTCGTCATTTGCAAGGATAGAGAAATGAACAACAAGAAATGAGATAGCTGAAATGAAAGGAACTTCTGAGAGCGGAGGAGATCACAGATTAGAAAACATATTCTTAAAAATTATTAGGAATCCAAGTGATTGATCTTCATGTTGATCAGTTGATCCGCCTCCTTCATTCCCTTGAAGACTTGAAGTTCATTTGCTGCAAATGCCAATCTAAATATAATTTTTCTAATTCGGCCAGGCCCATCCCAACCTCATCGTCCTTTATTGGCTAAGACACATAATCAAACTCAGATGCCCGTGAAAGTAGAGCATAGATAAATATGGCGTAGTAATAAAAATACCTATTTCTAGGGCTTCCGAGAGTAGAGGACAACGAACATTGGATAAAAATAATAAAACGTACCTTGATCACAGGGATTATTAAAGAGAGCAATGATATTCACGTTGAACAATTGAGCTTCCTCTTCCATTCCCTTGAATTTCATTTTCTCCAAAAGATGATCCAAATACAGTTTCTCCAATCCAGCATAGTAGAGCCTCCTCCTCTATCACATACAAAAAGGGCTTAGACACAGGGATACATTAAACACAGGACCATACATAAACAAACTCAAATTCAGGGCTCAGACACATCAGAACATGGATAGAGGAGAAAGGAGGAGATAAATCCTGAAATTGCATCCAAATACAATTTTTCCAATCAGGCCCGAGTCGGCCTCCTCTATCTCATACGAGCATGATTCAGACACAGTCAAACTTAAACACAAGACCATAAGAAACACACATACTCGAACTCTGGACCATACTCAAACTCTAGACCATACCACGTAGAGACTGAGACTCAACACCAAATTGTATGAGATTTGAAAATAATATATATCCTTCCTTCAAGGGATAGATGCTTTTCTTCAACTTCAGTTCTTTCTTTTCTCAATTTCTTGCTTTTTAAGCTTTGTCTTTTGCTTTTGAATTTTGATTTAAGATTTTCTCAATTTCTTGCTTTTAAGCTGTCTTTTGCTTTTCAATTTTGATTTACGCTTTTTGGGAATTTTTTTTATTCATTTTTTTATTTTTTAATTCAGTTTTAATATGTGCTTTTTAGCATTTCTATTAGTGTGTTTTCCACTAAAATATTGAATAGTGATTTTTTTAGATTTTTCATTGATTTTTTTTCAACTATGATTTATGGTTATTTATTTATTTATTTTTATTCTGTTTTTTTTTTTTTTAATTCAGTTTCACTTTGTGCTATTTAGCATATTTTATTAGTGTT
>LPNX010452448.1:111210-116210 GCA_001517045.1 Pseudotsuga menziesii
GGATTATGTGAATTTAGCAATTGTATTGAACCATCAAACCAAATGATATTTCCAGAATCTAAAAGTGTAGTCATTTATCCAATAGACTTTCAAGAAAATTAGGATTATGAACCAGCATTAACCAAATAAAACACTCAAGTTATCTTGCTGTGATAAGACATCCAATAAAGTAGTAAACTCAGAAAATTCAAGGAATTAAATTACACCACTTTAATCAAAAGTTAGAAGCAATTTGACAAGTGAAAACTTATTACCATACAATTTTCCAAAAATGTAAGCTTGTCGGTACAATGACTTTGCAATGACAAAACCAGCAAGAAAACTAAGGAAACTCCAATTATGACACACATAATACAGATATTTAAAGCACTAAAATCTGAATTTTAGAGATGCCAGAATGGCCTAGAAGCTTTCCAGAATTATGAGTGCTTTCTGTAATAATTTCCAGAATTGTAAAAAAAGCAAATTCTGCTAATTCAAACCACTAAATCAGCAAGAACTCTAAATTTTTAACCCACGTATTTTGTGATATAATCCAGCATGAAACCCTTAAGTGAAATATGAAATTTGAAGAATAGTTAGGGTTATTTTATCTCTGTTTTTCTGCAATGTACCAATGAAGTGAAACAAAAATAAACTTGGAACACATAAAATTCAACATCAGATGTAACACATTACGCGCACATAAAGCTGATAACAAAACCACATAAGATGCAACATAAAAGACACAGATATAGGTGGTTCACCCCACCTGAGGTTACGTCCACCAAAGTTTAGTCATCTTTTTATTAACACAAAATTGACATAAGAAGGTACACAACACACATCATATCAGTTGTGTTATGCTTTTTTCTCTTCCCGGTTTCTCATATGCTCAGAGAGAGAACCTTTACATCAGGTTCTATTATAATCTTTAAAAAAAATAATTCCGAGTGGTTGAGGCCCATTCCATCAATCCCACTATACTCGAGATCTCACTTTTAACCATCCACCACACTTATACTTATGATTCTATTAACTCTAGTTTTTTAAAGAACAAGCATAAAGCGCTGCAAGAAACCAGAACATGATGTTTTTTGCAACCCCTAACCGAGGAAAGCCTTCGAGGGTTATTGCTTTAATTCTATAACTAAGTGATTTCCCATCCAAGACGCATGCGACCTAACTCATATTAATGCCTAATATATTTAATATATTCAAGTCCATATAATGCCAACAAAGTTTTATCAATTCACTTATGTAAAAACACCTAATTGCTACAAACAATCAACATCGTATTGAGGCCACTTTGTTCTGTACTTTCAGATCCTTAAGGTAAGTCCGAGGTTATTGATTTTCATATTTACATATAATCATGTCAATCTACATATGTAGAATATAACCTTACAAATCAAAATACATATGTATCTTATATAATTTCTACAACCTAAATACTTAACCGAGTCATGTGGACGCTGTCTCATTTTATAGCTTTAGATTCTAAACAAAAGCAGAGATATCATTAATTTTCCATATATATATGTAAATTATAACATTACAATTCTAATTAAAATACATTAGGATTAGTTCCAGTGCATTCATTTTCTGGAACCATATCAAGTTCCGTTTCAAAACATGAAACATAGAGAGGGATGCAACACTTGAGGTGGGATCTAGGTATCAGGAAAATAGAAGATAAATACCGTGGTTCAGAACCAAAAATTGCAGCACACAAACACCTTAAATAAGTAATTGGAGGAAGGATCTATGCCGGATCCAGACGTAAGCAACTAAAGGGGCATAAACGCAAGGACTTAGATCCAAAAACGTAGAAATAAAAACGCATACATCAGAAAATACAGTGCTCTTCTCCAGGTCGGATCTGGGTATTAGGTAAATGTTTGACAAGAGGAATGAGGTTTTTGTATCCAATCATGCGAAAGAACACATCCATTCAAATACCACTGCTTCAGGCACAACATAGTAAACTATGAAAAATGCAGCCAAAATCACCGCCTAACTCATACAACCATTTCTTCATATAACTAAAAGTATAGTAAGGATAATCCCAAGGGATTTTACTAGCGAGTACCTCAATCACTATAGATATCGAAGAGCTCACGATACTCTGGAGCACCAGTCCCAAGGAGATTCTGCACCCTACTATTCAGCAGCGTTGGCTTTCCTCTTCTGGTGATGCAGTTGCCTCCTTCAAATAGCATTTAGTCCTAAAACCCAAATGTCTACCCTCCTCTCGAACACGCAGAGATAAAACAACGCTGAGATAAACCCAAAATTATACGCTCTGGAAAACACAGAGATAAACAACGCTGAGATAAATCCAACAGTCTACCCTTTGGAAAACGTAGAGATATACAACGCTGAGACAAAACCCCCAAATGTCTAACCTCTGGAAAATGTAGAGATGAACAATGCTGTGAACAAAACCCAAATGTCTACCCTCTGGGAAAAATTCCCCTCGCAGTTTCCTTTTTCTCCTCCTAAAAAGATAACATAGAGATCCTCCTGCCCCCTCTTCCTTTGCACTTGCCTCTTTTAATAGCGTGAGGGAGGTTAATTTCCTCCTTATATTTCTCCACTAAAGCTGGGATGTTTTTTTTTTTTTCATATAGCGATTAGAGTTGCCAATTCTGACAGCTCGTTTCTTGGGAGGAAAAAATATGGAGAAAAATCCACCATAAAATCCTCCATAGGATCCTCTTACAAGAGTCAGTTACTTCCTCCTCTAATTGCTAATTTGGTAGGAATCCAAAGGTGTATAAATATATATTTAGATATAGCCTTGATACAGTTATATATATATAGTTTAACATATATGAATAAATTCCATATAAATATATGTCCACTATTTAAATTGAAGAAATGCATATGATGGCGTTTCTTCATATTATTAAGTCGACCATAACGTCTAGTCCTTTAGTAATTAATTAATTAGCTTTCCATTCCTTTGGCTCTTTCAACCCTCAAATAGTTTCTTGACCCTCTTTGTCGAGGCTAATATGCTGGTACCCTCTTATATCCTGGGTAATTATGTTAAAATTTATCTAAGTCGGTTATAGTATTTTATTTTTACTTGGGTTAATTATGGTGAGCATAGAAATCCCTATGGTTTCCATAGATAAGAAAAATACGAAGACTACGGTGTTGAGATTAAGAGTTCCCTCACCATTCCCTTTTCGCCCTCTTGGGTTTAGTTGGCCCCTTTGTTAAATTGGGTTATTGTTCTCCACCTCCTAAGTTTCCCACTCAGTTAAATTTTAACTTTTATCAGTAGCAAGGTTTTTTTTTCTAGTGGGGCCTTGGCCTTGAGCTCCTCACTAGAAACAAGTACAATATCCATTTGTATTTACAAAATATTTAGGGTATGAGAGGGATGTTATAGTACCTTTGATGTATGGAAGAAGAACCTTTGTCATGTCTTCTTCTTGTTTAGTTTTCTTGTTAGTTTTTTTTTTTGCTTATGTTTTTTTCCCTTTTGAATGCTCTCCTAATGTCTTTTTTGATATAACCATTATTTTGAAGGGCTTTTGATAGGTATCCTAGTTCATTTTCAAGGTGTTCCTTATTCGATATTCTGATAGCTCATGTAGCAAGAGTGTGTAGAATTCCTCGTTTTTGTGATGGGTGATGATGTGAACTAGCATGTACATACTTGTCCATGTGGGTCTTTCTTCTGTACACCTGGTGGGATAGAGAGCCATCCTCCCATGGTAAGGCAATTGTTTTCTTGGATTTCCATGGTAAACTTTATATGGTTGGATTAATTATTCATATGTTTAAGGAAATAATCTAAGTTCTCCTCTCGTGAGGCCAAATAAATTTCTCCAAACCACTTCCATTCTCTCGTATTTAGAGGGTAAGAGTCAAATGCTTTCTTTTTGAAGTATTCCATGTAGAGGTTGGCCACCATAAGTGATATTGTAGATACCATTGCAACACCACTAGTTTGTTCATATATCTCTCCCTGAAAGGTAAAATATGTTGAATTCAAACACACTTTTACCATATAGGTAATCTCTTCTCTTGTGATCTCTTTTAATACCTTGAGGACTTCATCTACCAAAATTTTTGTGTAAAGGGAGACCACATCAAATCTCACAAGCATGTCATTATCATTCAAATGTAGATTCTTTATTTGTTGAATAAACTCTGTTGAATCTATGATATGTGAAGGAAGACTCAACTCTGAAGTCTGAAATGCATCGAGATGAAAAATCCCACACAGGTTCCAAACTCTCCATTAACAGCTACCACCTGTGAAAGCCTAAACAAAATACATTATAGTTATTATAAAATTATACTAATTATTAACTATTATATTACCATTACAATTTTTTCAAAAGAAAAAACAATTTTCTTGATATTTATTAGGATCAAAGAAAAAGTCATAATTACAACAAATTTAACATTCATACTTCTAGCATAATCTAGAACTACATACAACATGGTAAAAGAAATATCAATCAAAACTCTCATTGCAAAACCAAAAAACTACTTATTATACAACCCATCATATCCTCAGTAATAGGAGGTTAAAAACATATGAAGGTGTATCAAAATTGTTGAGCAAGAAAACTTGAAAAATACTAGAACAAAAAGTTCAAGATATAGTTTCTTGTTGTTCATGGATAAGTGAACCTTCCATGAATTCTTAAAAATAGAATAACCTTCGACAAACCAAACAATTTTTTTTAGATAATTAATCTGCTTCAAAGTTGAATGTTTTGGATATATGAGAAAAATAGATGATTGAAGTATCTAATAAAAAATTTAGCCCTTTTGTATCAATGTCAATGCTGAATACCTGAAGCTTATATCTACCCATATCCCATTCTATGATAACTTTGTAGTCATCGTATATTTCTACTAAATCAATCCCATTTTGAGTAGAAAAATGAATAACTTCCCACAAACCCAACAGTTATTCCTTGGTGATACTACCTTTTCCACTTCCCATCTGTAATTTAAAATATGTTATTGGTAATCATGAGAACCATACA
>LPNX010452448.1:121210-143592 GCA_001517045.1 Pseudotsuga menziesii
TAGGCGAAGTGGAACTCTTATAAACTTTAGATGAATATCCTTGTAAACTACATTATGGAACTCTTATAAAATTTAGATGAATATTCAACTACATGGAACTCTTATAGTGCAATACAAATTTGGAGGTGAAGTGAAGTGGAACTTGTCAACTATATGGAAATCTTATTAAATTTAGATGAATATTCAACTACATGGAACTCTTATAGTGCAATACAAATTTGGAGGTGAAGTGAAGTGGAACTTGTCAACTATATGGAAATCTTATTAAATTTAGATGAATATCCTTCATCACCATCATCCTCATCATCATCATCATTAGCATAATCATCATAATCACCATCATCATCGTCATCGTCATCATCATTAACATCATCATCATCATAACCATCATCATCATCATCATTATCATCATCATCATTAGCACCATTGTCAACATTAGCATTAGCATCATCATTAGCATCATCATCATCATCATTAGCATCATCATCATCATCATAACCATCATCATCATCATCATTATCATCATCATCATTAGCACCATTGTCAACATTAGCATTAGCATCATCATTAGCATCATCGTCATCATCATTAGCATCATCATCATCGTCATCACCATTAAATCCTATAACATATCTACCATACCTATACTAGCATACACAAAACTAATATATCCTTTGTAAGTCGAAGAAAGCTGTGTTGCACAAATTTGAAATTCAACGTTTCGACCCCTTCTCTGGGATCATCATCAGGAGACGTACGAAGCTTTGAAAGTTTTTTAAGGGAGATAGGTATGTAATAAATACTTGTTTTTGGAGTGAGGTCCAAGAAGTTTTTGGAGTCGGTTAGTGAAAGGTAAAAAAAAAAAAAAATTTTAAATATTATGCCACAAAAATTTTAGTTTTATTTTTAATTTAAAGTTTTTTTTATTTTATTTTTAAAACTAAAAGTAAAAGGTTTTTTAGTTTTTTTAAAACCTTATGATGTTTCTCAAAATTTTGATTTACAAAATCTTTTGGAGAATTTTAAAAAATTTAATAAAACTTTCAAAATTATTTATATAATTAGGTCTAGCATTTTTAATTTTAACATAAAAACTTTTAAAAAAAATTTAAAATTTTTATTTAAAAACTAGACTTTTATAATTTATCCTTTTGTAACGTCTCCTGATGATGATCCCAGACAAGGGGTTGAAACGTCGAATACTAAAATTTTCAACAATCCGAGGGTTAATGGCTCTATACCCAACCCACCGTAGATGGACATATATATAAGATCATAACATATTATAATTATTTGAATGAATAATATACTTGCATGCATGTTCACAGATTATAATATAAATCATTATAAATCATTTCATGCAGGTGACTATAGCGTCGACCCACTGCATCGTTAAAAAATCTAGGTGACCACGTGTTTCCTTCTCGGCCAAGTGTTGGAAGTATAAAAGTTTGTGTAACCCTATTCTTCATTATTTACCTCCGTGGTTCTCGAGCCTTTGGGCCACTGCAACTATTTCCATGGTCTCCATGTTAGATTGCTATTACTAGTTGTGCTCCGAGTCTGGCTTACATTGGTTTCAGTCTACTATATCCGTTCAAAAAAAACCCTTTATGTGAACTGTGTGTGTTTTATCTCTACAAGGTCTTTAGAGAATCGTGGCATAAGGTTTTATGGCATGCAAGAGGCTCCTTGTTTTTTTTCACCTTGGCTTGTCCTTGCAGAGATAGTTACAAAACTTGCTTGATGCGGTTTCAATACTACCCTTGTTGTAGGGTTTGTGAATCTCATTTCCATGCCTTGCATTGTTGGTTACAGCTTCGACTCTATTGACCGGTTCTTTCTTGGCCGTTGTCCATGCCTCCTTCTACTACTGTTAGTGGTTGGTAAAGAGTCCCTGGTTCCTCTGTCACTACGAGAATGAAGACTTGGATATTTGTTTCATGGGTGGCGGTGCTACTATTCCT
This sequence comes from Pseudotsuga menziesii, assembly GCA_001517045.1. Taxonomy (NCBI): domain Eukaryota; kingdom Viridiplantae; phylum Streptophyta; class Pinopsida; order Pinales; family Pinaceae; genus Pseudotsuga; species Pseudotsuga menziesii. The sequence goes on from LPNX010452448.1 coordinate 123,178, forward strand.
TTGTGACTATGTCACCGTCACTGCCAGTTAATATAATTTCTAAAGGATTAAAAGCTAGTCCTATTTTTTTTTTTTGTAATTAGTTTTAAAATTCATAATTTTAATTAAACTTAGGTCTTCTTCCTTGCAGGTGATAGCTCGATTGTCTTGTGGCAATGATACTTTGATGAAAGCTTCGTCACTTTGGCTACGGGTAAGCCCTAGATAACCAATGGCCTTCCAATCTTGTTCAGTCCTTAAGGGACATTTTTCGGTTGGAGGTTATGGCCTGCAAGTGACCCTTCATGGGTTACTATTCTTCGGTCTACCTGTTTAGCTTTTTCTTTTTTATTACTAAACCCTTGCTGTTAGCAGGGTACTCCGGCTTATGTCGTTACTTGTAAATGTTGTTTTCACTTGTTTATGTATATTGTTATGTTAATAGATCTTGTGGCATGCCATGCCCTATACTGTTTAGTTTTAAAGCATAGGGATATTCTCCTTGAGCTAGAACTCAGTTAAACTTTACACTCTTATGGTAATTTTGTATATTAGGGTTTCTACCCTTATTCGCATGTATAAAATAAATCTTGTTATTTTATAATGTTTATCTGGCATTAATGGTATTGTTAAAAGCTTAACCTATTATCCCAACATGTTTTGATTATTTAATTTCAAGCATATTTGAGCTAGGTTACGTGTAAGTGACCTGTGTGTAAACTAATTTCTTGATTTATACTTTAAGTTTTTAATTTAATAATTAAATGATTTAATTATTATTACAGGTATATAGTATTTTACATTACCCTAGTTGGTTTTTCACTGTCCTTAAAGGACTGTAATAATATGCAATAGATTTATTATTTAGAATACTAATTAATCCAGAACCTTGGATTATTACTTAACTGATTATGAATTACAATGTTAATGCTTTGAGGGTTTCGACCCTGCACTTTCATTTATAATTAACTTTCACTTAAATTATTTACCTGAATTAGTTCTTTTATGAGTAATCTTTATTAAGTGTTATATATCATTGCATTTTGTCTATCTTATTTAAATAACATAAAGATAGGTTTGTTATTGTTCCTTGTTACAATGTTCTATATTGCTGTAGCTAAATTAATATAAAAAAATGACTATACTAGTATTACCCTACTTGAAATATGAACTTTTGTAGATATACTTAGATAATATGAACAATAAAAATGAACTATGTAAAACAATATTGATTCTTCCTTTACAGAAATAAACGAGTTCTTTATCTAAGTGGATTCTTTTTCCTATTACAGGGTACTAGTATAATTTTACAGAATAAAGTTTTTGTATAAGAATAATAACCTATTTACTGTAACAACTTGTTAAAGAAGTGAATGTGCTATATGTAAAGTATTATGATTATTCCTTTACTAGCATTTTTATTATAACAGTCTAGTTTAAACAATAAACTTAACTAGACAGGTTAATATTCTTTCCTGAAAACAACTATATGTAGAAATAAATTATTCCATTATTCTGAAATACATACTAACTCTATTCAATCCAGATTTCTATTGTATCCTTCATCTATTTTTAAATATACTGCATGTACTAGAGTACCGTCTAGTCTACTCCAGACATGGAAAAAGACAGGTTAGGATTATTTTTCATCAATTACAGATTCAATATTTCAATAACTAAAGGATTACAATCTCTATCAGTTCACTACAAAACATTTAATTATTCATTAATCATTCAGTCTCAATTATAAAATTTTAACACAGTAAAATAAAAGAATGTAGAACATGTTTAAGTTGGACAACAACAGCGTTAGGAGGCCGTTCCTCCCTACCAAATAATGGAGAGCGCTCAAACAGCGTCTTCTCAGGACCCTCGAGCCTATTCTTGGTCTCCTTGTCTGAGAACTGGTGGGGCAAGTAACTAAATACTAGTATAATGAATCAATAATCTCTCTGCACTCAGCAGTAATATCCTTCAGCTGAAAAGCTGCACTAGATCACTTTTTGCAGTTTACCCCTCAAACACCTTCCACAATTTCCCTTCCCAATGAAATCCTTTGAAGTACATTCACCTAAATGATTCCCTTCTTGGAATGAGCAGCCTCAACTCTCTTCAATGGGAATTTTTATTAAGATTGCCTAGGTCTTTTTTGGGTTAGTTGTCATTAATTGAGCCACATTCTCTGATCCCACTTTCTTGGGGGATCATGACCCCAAATGTAGGGAGGTTTCCACCTGCAACTTTGGAAGTGTTCAAGGATGCTGCCACTTGTCTATTTTCTCTCCACCTAGTATCCTCCACCAACTTGACCAGCAAACACTCTTTTAACAGTTCTCATAAGTTGTTGTCTCCACTTTTATTTATTTAAAATTAAAATATTCAGAATTACATTCAACATCCTTGACTCTGCTGAGTCATCAATTACAACTTAGCATAAAATTTGACATATTGTCTTGAAATAAAATCAAATATGATAATATTATTTTTGCAAAATTGGGGCATGTGACATACACACCCCCTTAGAATATAACATCATCCTAGATGTTATTTATTCTTCATCCTCAGAATGCCCCTAGAATAGAATTGGATATGCATCTCGCATTTTACTTTCCAATTCCCAGGTGGCCTCCTATGGACTAAGGTGCTTCCATTGCACCTTCACCTGTCCAATGGTGTAGTTTCGAAGTGTGATCTCCCTTCGCCTGAGGATACATTCTGGTTCCACTAGAAAATCTCCTTCTGGTTCCACCTGTACATCATTCCAGTTAACAATATAAGTAGCATCATGAACATATTTCTTTAATACAAAAATGTGGAAAACATTATGTACTCTTAAATTGGGTGGTAATGCTAATTGATAAGCTACTTGTCTAATCCTAGACAGAATTTCAAATGGACCACAGTAACGAGGTGCCAATTTTGCACAACTCCCCAGTCTCTGAGAGATCTTTTTGGGCCTTAACTTGATGAACACATGTTCACCTACCTGAAAATCCTTTGGATTTCTTTTTAAGTATGCTTGACTTTTTTGCCGATCCTGTGCCACCTTCAAATTTCCCTGCACTTGTTTTACAATTTCTTCCATTTCTTTTAACAATTTTGGGCCTAATACCAATATAATCATTGGATTACTCCAAGAGATAGGAGTATTACATTTTCATCCATATAAAATTTCAAAAGGACTAAATCTGGCTAATGTCTGATAATTATTATTATAAGCAAATTCTACCACATGTAAATAATCCTTCCACTTACCTGGCTGGTCTTTCACATACATTCCTAATAGATCTTCTAGTACTTGGTTCACTATTTCAGTTTGTCCATCTGTTTGAGGATGAAATGAAGTAATAAAATTTAATGTAGTGTTTAACTCTTTAAACAAAGACTTCCAAATGTTTCCTATAAATTTAGGATCTCTATCTGAGATTACGACTTTTGGTACTCCATGCAATCGAAAAATCTGTTTTAGAAAATTATCAGCTATGTTTGTAGCTTTATAAGTATTCTTAACAGGTATAAAGTGAGCTGATTTGCTTAACTTATCAACTACTAGCATGATAGAATCATTTTGATTTTGGTTTCTAGGCAGCCCAGTAATAAAATCTAGACTAATTATCTCCCATTTCCAACTAGGAATGGGTAATGGCTGAAGTAATCCAGCTGGGTGTTGATGTTTAGTTTTCACCTGCTGACATTCAAAACACTTTGCAATATATTATGCTACTTCAGACTTCATATTTCTCCAAAAATACTCTTTTCTTAACATAGTTATAGTCTTTTGATAACCTAGAGGGCCTCAATATGGAGTTTTATGAATTTCATCCAGAATTAACAGCTTAACTTTAGGTACGTTAGGTACATACATTCTATCTCTATACAGTAAAAAATATTTTTCATTTAAATTGTAACCTTTACTTGAGTTTTATGTTGGATTTTCTTTAGTTTTACCTTGCAAACTGTGATAAATTTCATCTTGTTCTCTTCCTTCTTTAAGTTGTTCATCCAAATCTGTAGCATAGGTGCTGATAGCTGCTGCAAAATTCAGCCTTGCATTCCTACTTAATGCATAAACAACTTTATTTTCTTTACCTTTTATATGCTGAATTTCAAAATCATATTCGCTTAATAAAGCTAACCACCTAGCTTGTCTAGAATTTAGATTAGGCTAATCTAACATATACTTCAATCCTTTATTATTAGTCATTAAAATAAATTTTCTGTCAATTAGGTGATGTCGCCACATATTTAAGGCGTGTATTACAACTACTAATTCCAGATCATATGTTGCATAATTCTTTTCATGAACTTTTAACTTTCTTGACTCATAGGCAAAAAAATGTCCTTCTTGAGTCAGAAAACCACCTAATCCATCATTACAGGCGTCATTGCACACTACAAGTTCTTTATTAGGATCAACAATTCTTAAAATAGGTGTGTTGGTTAACAAAGTTTTTAACTTTTTAAAACTTTCTTCACATTTTTTATTCCAGTCAAACTTCTTACCCTTCTTCTACAAGGAAGTTATTGGATTTGCTATCCTCGAAAAAACCTCAGTGAACCTCTGGTAGTAACCAATAATGCCCATGAAAGATCGAACATCCGTCACATCCTTAGGAACCAGCCAATCTTCGATTGCCCTTATCTTTTTAGGATCTATATAAATTCCTTCCTTGGTCACCACATGACCTAAGTACTGAATCGTATCCTTGAATAAATCACATTTACTAAACTTTGCGAAGAGTTGATGATCCCGCAACTCTTGCAAAACAGTTTTTAGATGTTCTTTATGTTCTTATTCAGTTTTTTAATACATTAGAATGTTGTCGATAAATATGACCACAAACGTATCTAAATACTTATGCATAAAATTGTTCATTAAACACATGAAAATAGTTGGGGCATTGGTAAGCCCAAATGGCATTACGCCAAATTCGTAATGACCATATCTAGTTCTAAAAGTTGTCTTAAAGATGTCTTCATCTTTAATCCTTACTTGACGATATCAAGACCTTAAATCCATTTTTGAAAACACCGTGGCTCCATGTAGTTGATCAAACAGATCATCTATGCAGGGTAACAGATATCTATTTTTGATGGTCATCTTATTTAACTGATGGTAATCTATGCAAAGTCGCATGGTTCTGTCCTTCTTGTTAACGAAGATGACAGGTGCCCCTAGGGAGACACACTTGGTCGAATATACTTTTTATCAATTAATTCTTTTAACTGATATTTTAATTCATTAAGTTTGAGTATGTTCATTCGATAAGAGGCCTTTGAGCTAGGTACTGCACCCGGTACCAACTCAATGGTGAAATCCAATTCCCTTTTCGGAGGTAATCCCAGAATTTCTTCGAGAAATACATCAATATATTCTCTTAAGACTGGCATGTCCTCCACTTTTAACTTATATTTTTTAATTAGACTCTCGTCATCAGTTATTGTTACTGCATAAGCTTTACATCCCTTTCTAACAGTTCTCTTAAGTTGTAGGGCATAAATATGCCTTATGGTGGTTTTTCTAGGGATTCATTTAACACTTACTAATTTTTCATCACTATTTAAACATGTGAAAGTTTTATCATAATAGTTTAGAATTACTCTATTTTGTTCTAACCATTCCATACCAATCAGTAAATCATAAGAACCAAGAGGAAAAACATTAAGTTTGACAACAGTTTCAAAGTGATCCATAACTATTGCACATTCTTTTACAAAACAAGTTACTTTTCTTTTAGCACCAGTGGCTAACTGAACTAACCAAGAATTCTCAAATTTTTCAACAGATAACTTACATTTTTCTACTATTTGAGGTGCAATATAACTGATACTAGCTCCTGGATCAATCAAAATAGTTACAGGAGTCTAATTTATCATACCTTCTACTTCCACCACGGAAGTCCGATATTCAGCTTGTCAATTCTCCAAGGCTGCGTTGATTCTGCGCAAGGTCCTCGCTAGTTCCCTAATGGTCATTTCCTCCTGTATGCTATGAATGTTGCTAACAGTCTTCTTCCTATTTGGACAGACTGAAGCAAAGTGTGGGCCATTACACTTCCAATACTTGATAGGCTCTTTGCGCTCAAAGTTCTTGGTAAAATTTCCATGATTGTTTGCAAATTCCTTACCTTTAAAATTATTCTGGTTGTTGGGTGTATTGTTCTTATTTCCTTGGAAGTTCTTGTTATTATGATAATTTCTGGCCTTATTTTTCTTAGAGTTTCTATTAGGCACAAAATCCTTCTTCTTTTATTCAAACTGATAATTATTTTTCTTAGCCTTCCAGTTGGCCAAGCTTTCTTTTTTCCGATTCTACTCAAAACAGAAGTTAGCTTTTCTCATAACTTCTTCCAAGGTTTTTGGGTTATCATATTCAATCCTATCCTTAATATGATAAGGTAAACAACTGAGGAATCATTGTAGATTTGGTTTCTCATCTACAAGGTATGGTACATACCTAAGTAGACTTAAGAACTTGCTGTTCAGATCTTTCATTGTCATTGATCCTAAATTCAGCTCATAAAATTCCTTTGCTCTTTCCTCATAATATTGCTCAGAAAGAAATTTATTTTTAAAATACCTCTTAAAGGTACTCCAGTTTACATTTTTCTCTTTTATTCCCTTCACTCTTTTCAAGTCCTGCCACCAAATGTCATCCTTTTCTGAGAGGTTATAAATAGCCATTCTATCCTTTAACTAGTTAGAATAGTTATATATTTGGAAGTACTTATTCATCCCAGATAACCAAGATTCAGCTTCCTCCCCCTTTTCAGCCTCTCCATTGAAAGTTGGTGGTTTTGTCTTTTTGAATTCCCTGGAAATCTCCTCATAAGGTTTGTATTTCCACTTCTTAGTGTACTGATTATCATCACTATTGTCACTGGTAGAATGGTAATTTCGTTGTTCACCAAACACCTCAGAAGATGAACTACTTTCAATTTTAGTATGTTTCATCTTTTTAGATTTACGTTGATGACTTGTATCTTCCGATTTTGTTCTTCTACCCCTACCCTCAGTTTGATACTTTTCAATTAGGATCTGGTTCATCTCTTCTTGAGCCCTCAGAGTCCTTTCATTTTCTCACTTTACAGACTCCATTTCAATTTTTAGGTCTTTTATAGTTTGTAACAATTCTGAGGAATTGGTAGTTAAATCCTTTGGTATAGGATCTCTTGGTATATTTCCAGTTTCAGTAACTAGAGATTATTCCTCTACATACTCTTCCATCCTTTCCATACCTATCTATTAAACTTCAGACAAATTAGACCACATGTCATAGACCCAATTTTACACAAAAAATTAAAATTTTAAAAAGAACATAAAATGCTGAGACTGCGGTTTACTAATAGCTAACAGTTAGCTATAAAAGAAACAATTACCGGATTAGTTTATACTTAATCTAGATTAAGTTAACTCAACATTCTACTTTTTGATACAAGGTTAGTTTTTAACTTGTGCATTATTTCTTCTTTCAGTTTGCTGATGAGTTTTTAATTTGTGACTAGTAGGTGGAACTGTCTTTGCATTCCGAGGCTTACTTAGCGTTTAAGCTAACACAGAAAGCTTACTTGTTCTTATAGGTTCTACAGGTATGAATGATCGAGTAATGTCTTTACTTCCATAAAGCATCCAACAAGATTTCTATTTGCAAAATAAATAGCTTAATAAATAAGCTATTATATATCAAGTTACTTCTATGAGGTAAAACAAGTAGTTTTTTTTCCTTCAATTATTCTTATCAACGAAATATATGTAAATGAGTTTCTTTCTTAATTTTAAGTAGCAATAGTAAAAATAATTTCCCTGGGTTCTAAACTTGTGATCTTTGTTGTAAGTTATTTCTACTTTAGAGTGCATAACTTGTATTGCTATAATGATTGTTCTATTAGTATTATACATTATCAACTTATAGTATGAGTATAACCAACTGCTTGGTGTTTATCTTCTGAAGTGAAGATTACTGTTTGTAAGGTTCTAATCATTACAGTGAAGCATGTAGTTTTAAGGACTTATATTCTAGTGGGATTATCCCATTCAGTTTTTTTTTCTTATTCTTCTATAATACTTCTCTAGAATTGGGTTACTATCCACGACAGTTTACTTTAGGCCAAAGATTTCAAGTTAGATTGATTTACTACTTCATTCAAGCACTAGATAGTTCTAAAATTATGTTATTAATCAAAACCATGGTGAAAATATTAGTACATGCCATGTTTGAGTAAATTAGCAAAAATCTATTAAATTTCGTTGATCTGAGCTATGTAATGAATTTATAAAAGTGTTTCCATACAACACATAGCCAGCATCCTAGTTTTTGCCACCCACTGAATTTATGGTTTTCTATGATACTCACCAATACGCATAAACTATCTTGTTTATAAGATATCCACGTTTACTAGTCATTCTGGTTATAAACAAGTAAAATTTATCAAGTTCATGATTCTATTAAAACTATGTTGTGTAAATTTATAAATACACAACATAAATATTGGTAGCAACAAGGTTAGCCATTCATAGACTATTAGGAATACTTTATAATGAAAATCATAGTTTTGCTAGGTGATTATATAGCTTTTTACTCGATATGTTCCAAAGTATCATATGATTTCTCCATAAATAAAGTTATGATAAGCACATGGCTTACCAACATTCATATATGTAATATCAATGCTATGATGAAATGGATATATGGTTAACAATAATCAAAAGATTCCATGCATGAATTACTTTGAGCATACTATAGTTCTATAAAGTTACATCGATTGCTAGGTCAACGTAAAGCTTATTATGGATAAACATGGTACTTATAAAGTTCACATTATAATTCGATGTCGTAAAGGAATGAGGTATTAGACCACTCCATCGATTGGCTCATGAGTAAGGTTTTGAAATAAAAACGTTGGTATGAAATATACATAGTTCTAAACTATATGATGATTACATACTAAAATTGTCAACGATCTAAGGGTTAATTGTTCTATACCCAACCCACCGTAGATTTACATATATATAAGATCATAGCATATTATAATTATTTGAATGAATAATATACTTGCATGCATGTTCACAGATTATAATATAAATCATTGTAAATCATTTCATGCAGGTGACTATAGCGTCGACCCACTACATGGTTTAAAAATCTAGGTGACCACGTGTTTCCTTCTCGGCCAAGTGTTGGAAGTATAAAATTTTGTGTAACCCTACTCTTCATTATTTACCTCCGTGGTTCTCAGGCCTTCGGGCCACTCTGCAACTATTTCCATGGCCACCATGTTACATTTCTATTACTAGTTGTGCTCCGAGTCTGGCTTATATTGGTTTCAGTCTACTATATCCGTTAAACAAAAAACCCTTTATGTGAACTGTGTGTGTTTTATCTGTGCAAGGTCTATAGAGAGTCGTGGAATAAGGTTTTACAGCCTGCAAGAGGCTCCTTGTTTGTTTTCTCCGTGGCTTTCCCTTGTAGAGATAGTTACAAAACTTCCTTGCTGTGGTTTCAGCACTACCCTTGTTGTAGGTTTTGTGAATCTCATTTCCATGACTTGCATTGTTGGTTACAGCTTCGACTTTGTTGACCGGTTCTTGCTTGGCTATTGTCCATGCCTCCTTCTTCTACTATTGTCAGTGGTTTGTAAAAGAGTCCCTGGTTCCTCTGTCGCTGCGAGAATGAAGACTTCGCTATTTGTTTCACTGGTGGCGGTGCTACTATTCCTTCATGGATATGTTATCATCATTGCTAGGTAATATAATTTCTAAAGGATTAAAAACTAGACCTATTTTTTTTTGTAATTAGTTTTAAAATTCATAATTTTAATTAAACTTAGGTCTTCTTCCTTGCAGGTGACAGCTTGCTCATCTTGTGGCAACGATACTTTGAGGAAATCTTCGACACTCTAGCTATGGGTAAGCCCTGGATAACCAATGGCATTCCAAGCTTGTTCAGTCCTTAAGGGACAGTTTTCGGTTGGAGGTTACGGCCTGCAAGTGACCCTTCATGGGTTACTCTTTTTCGGTCTACTTGTTTAGCTTTTTCTTTTTTATTACTAAACCCTTGTTGTTAGGAGGGTACTCCGGCTTATGCCGTTACTTGTAAATGTTGTTTTCACTTGTTTATGTATAATGTTATGTAAATATATCTTGCGGCCTATTATGCCATATATTGTTCAATTTTAAAGCATAGGGATTTTCTCCTTGAGCTCGAACTCAGTTAAATTTTACGCTCTTAAGGCAATTTTTTATATTAAGGTTTTTTCCCTTATTTGTCTATATAAAAGAAATCTTGTTATTTTATAATGTTTATCTGCCATTAATGGTATTGTTAAAAGCTTAACCTGTTACCCCAACATGTTTTGATTATTTAATTTCAAGCTCAGATATTTGAGCTAGGTTACCTGTAAGTAACCTATGTGTACACTAATTTCTTGATTTATACTTTAAGTTTTTAATTTAATAATTAAATGAGTTAATTATTATTACAGGTATATAGTATTTTACATTACCCTAGTTAGTTTTTCACTCTCCTTAAAGGACTGCAATAATATGCAATAGATTTATTATTTAGAATACTAAATAATCCAGAACCTTGGATTATTACTCAACTAACTATGAATTATAATGTTAATGCTTTGAGGGTTTTGACCCTGTACTTTCATTTATAATGAAATTTTGTTTAAATTATTTACTTGAATTAGTCATTTTATGAGTAATCTTTATTAAATGTTATTTATCATTGCATTCAGTCTATTTTATTTAAATAACATAAAGATAGGTTTGTTATTGTTCCTTGTTACAACGTTCTATATTGCTGTAGCTAAAATAATATATAAAAAAAATGACTATAATAGTATTACCCTACTTGAAATATGAACTTGTGTAGATATAGTTAGATAATATGAACAATAAAAATGAACTATGTAAAACAATAATTATTCTTCCTTTACAAAAATAAACGAGTGCTTTATCTAAGTGGATTCTTCTTCGTGTTACATGTTACTAGTATAATTTTACAGAATAAAGTTTTTGTATAAGAATAATAACCTATTTACTGTAACAACTTGTTAAAGAAATAAAACTACTATTTGTAAAGTATTATGATTATTCTTTTGCTAGCATTTTTATTATAACAGTCTGGTTTAAACAATAAACTTAACTAGACAGGTTAAAATTATTTCCTGAAAACAACTATCACTAGTGGAAAATGAGAGATTAATGACCAGGAGACCAAAATTTTTGGTCACCATAGTTTTCTTCAAGGGATAAATGACCAAAATTGATAAATTTAAGTGAGCTAACTAAAAAAGACCAAGATAAATGACCACTTTTGGTCACATGAAAAAACTAAACTAAAAAAGACCAAAATAAATGACCAAATTTGGTCACGGGATATCTAGACTAAAAATGACCACATAACAATTGGTCATTATTTGGTTATTTTTAGTTGTGTCATTCCAGCAATGGAAAATTACAGTTTTGACAATGAATTTGTACAATTTACTAAATCCTAACACGACATATGGATTCAGAGGGGGTCTCTAAATCCATCTGTTATGTTAGAATTTAGTAAATTCTAGACCCCCTCATGTGTCACAACTTAGCTATTGACACCAATTTAAATATCATTCACTCATTATAGGCTCAAGCCTTCCAAAACCCTAGACATTGTATTCAATACATTCTTGCTAATGATCATACATTTGAGACAAAACATTGTTTCAGATTTTAGGCTTTGTTAGTTTTTGTGTTAGATCTTGTAAGTTCTTAGAAAGTTAGAAAATTAACCAAATTCTTTTTTAGATTCTTACCTAAATACTAATTGCCTTTTAGACAAAGCATGATATTTTATCAAACTTCAAACATGTATTTAGGTTTGAAGTTGTGGTTCCACGCTTCTTCTTATTTCAGACTTTGGATCTTATATGGAATCAATTGGTATATGCAGTTTACTTTCAATACATAATTTGATGGAATTTATTGCCATAAACCAATCTAGATAGAAATTTTTCACACTTTCATACCAATGTTATGGTCTGCTAGTTGTAGTTTACATTGCAGCTCTGTGGATACCTCTTCTATCTGCTTTGCAATGCCTCTTGTCCGTCATGTATCCTTGAATATTTTACTTGTTTGTACTTTTGTCAGATAAGGTACCTTTAAACCTCTTAAAGTAACCGGAGGGAGGGTTGTTAATTGGCCCATTGTGACAAGGCTCATTGAGGTAGACGGGGTAGGTTTGTTAAACAAGTGAGGGCAGACAAACCTGTAGGGGAGTTTCTTCGCCATTATCCTTTGATATGCTAGCCATCACTAAACCCTAGTCAGTACTTAATACCACACCAGTTACCTAATATAAGGCAACATAATTCCAAACCAACCTCCCTATTTTTGCTAGGTTGACTAAAAGTAGGTGGAAATTGAAAAGGGCAATCAATGTTCAAAGTTGAACCCTTCCCAACCCTTCCAAAGGGTTCTAGCCCTTCCCAAAAGCGTAAAGTTAAAATTTCTCTTTAAAAAAAAATTTAAAATCTGAATTTTACCCTTGAAATTATGAAGGGCATAATTTATATCAACATTTCAAAAGAATGGCAACATTTGAAATTACCCATCCATATAAATTTCTCAAGATGTCGAAATTCCTATGCTATAAAGTATAATCACTTACTCACTCATGTCATGCACTCACTGCTTAGTTATGCAAGATGGCAAGTAATCATTGATGACTACGAGGAACTAACGATTGAGATGTGACTCTGACTCCTGAGTCACTTGGGGATGCATTCTAAAGTGTGACAATGTGTAAAAAACTATGACTATAAAAAAACAACTAATAGTCTACTACTAGGCCTAAAACGAGATCAAAATTTTGTGCCTACTACCTATGTGAACCTCGCTACCGATGTCCACTCGATTTTCATCAAAAGGAAATTCAAAAGGCTGGTTTGATAAGTCCAACTGTAAAGAACACTCGATATCATGCAAATACAAATAATGGCATGTAGCTAGGATTGAAAACTGTGTAGAAGTCGATTTATGCATTGCTATAGAGAGGTGTCATTGGGCACATGATATGGAGAAACAATGGATATTAATATAATTAAAAAAATTGTTGGCTCAAGAATAGTCTTCAATTTGACGGGTGGCATTATTGTGATGTAATCTCCCTCCGTCCTTCCAAACATTTGTGGTTTCTCACAACATGTGTCACGAGTGCTACCAAAATACATATAAAAATTACTTGTATTTACATCCTCTTCTCTTTAAATCCTCATCTCATAGTCAAAACTAAGGATTGTTATGCATGCACATCCTCACCTTATAATACAAATTGGGTCAAGGCACAAAGACAACCATAAAATATTAAATGTGTCAAGACACAAAGAGTAAGAGACAACTATAAGTAAGTCTTATATTAAATTTACCATATAAGTATTTAATTAACACAATCAAGTGAGATTTGACACGTTGGATTGTTGTGATCTTCTTATCACTCCTTACCAATGTGATTGCAAGGCATTATTTGAAGGTGAAGTCCATAATTTTAGGTCTTCTTCCTTATTATCTTGCCTTTTGGTAAGACAATAAAGAGGGTAGTGGCCTTCATCAACATGAAAAATTATTTCAACATAGAGGTTATACAGATTAATTATTTTCATTGAATAACTTATATTCCTACGCGTGATTGTTGATTCTCTAAATCGTGGACTGATACAAAACACAACAAATTTTAGAGTCCCGAGCCTTTAATTACTCACACCTAGAACTTTCTCAATTCTAGCCATTAATAAACTTCTTTTGGTATTTTGGTTCAATTTAAAAGGCAGAGTGTTGAGCGTCAGACATGCAACGAGTTGCAATGATTCAATTGACTTAGGCTCCTCCATCACATACATGTATGCTTTCATGACAAGTGTTGAACACAAATATTTGATGCCCCAACGTCCTCGGTTATGCTAGCTTTGCTAACTTGCTTGGTATGCAGGAATTTTTCTTTAATGTTTTATGAGTTATGCATTATTTTTTCTTAGGTTCCCAATCCTTATAATTCTTACATCTCTCAAACTTGGATTGCACGTGGATGCCCCAATATGGTTATGGCATAGTCTAAGGAGTTTTTGTGTATAATGAAATGTGCTTCAACTCTAAAAAATACAACTTAATGTGTTAAAAATAAGTTTCATTGAAAATATGTCATTTTTTCATATAGATATTTAAGTGCTCAATTGTTTAAAATTATAAAAATTTGAAAACACAATATTTATTTTTTGTATTTTTTTATAAAAAAAATTTAGTTAATTTATACTTGTTAATTATAATTATTTATAGTTATATTTCTTTCATCTCTGAATGGCTGAGAGAATAAATACCATTCCAATTAAAATCAAGACTCGCCATTCAAATTGGGTCAGTGAGTGCAATTGTTGGGACTTTTATATTCATTTAAATGGTGGGTCCTTCCAAATTTTGGTCTTTTATAAGAAATACGCCTCTGACTCAAAAAATAAAAATGACTTGACTTTTCAAACCACATTATGCAATCTAATTTAAAGGTTACAGAGTTATGGCACTCTTTGAAAGCTGTCCGCCATTTCTGAAATGTGCGCAGAGGCCGAAGCCAATACAAGGGTGTCTAGGGTTCTGAACTCGACTCCACCTTATAATAGAGCTGCAAACCGGCCTTTTACGGTGATTGGACTGTGGCCATTTTCCTCGCGCTTATTTTCTCTATCGCTGGAAGGTCGTGCCGACTGGATCAGTCAAGTATCGGCGAATTAGAAAAGAATTTCAATAAGGAACACAATTAGGGTCACGGGTAAGAGTTGAAGATCCATCTGTTATTTCTATTTTCTGGAATGTATTGTCGTTCACATGTATCTGATTCGGATCCTGCTTGTGTATATCTAGCATTTATATATAGCATCCAGTTTTGTTCTAAGTAACCTTCGTAGTTGTTCCCTATTTACTCGGAGGTGGCTGGCTCTTCCATCCTGGTGAAAAAAAGGAGCCCTAAAATAAATAGAAATTTCGGTTCAAAGCAAAGATCCTTGCTTCAAAGAAAATTCCAACAATGAAGTAGCTAATTGAGCGCTACCAAACCCGCCCTTACTTATTCTACCGGCTACTGCCCGCCCCCAGATTAGGAACGAGCACCAGTAAAAAAATAAGCCACAATTGAGGTAGGCATGCCATGGAGCTTCAAAATATGGTCAAGAAAAACTCGAGCAACATTGGTCAGGGTGTTGGCCCTTGGGAAATTATGGATTAGTTTTGAGCAGTTTTGGGACCACGACATGCAGGTCAAAGTCAGCAGCGCGTAGAAGATTCATACCCAGCAGCAACAGAGCAAGAAGCATATTGTAGCTTATTTACCAGCCAACAAGCTTCGCGCTCGCTTCCATTAAGGGGATAAACATGATGTATTGTAATGTCTTCTCTCCATGGACACTGAATTACATGAGCTTCAATGCAACAAAGCACAAATAGATTGACAGACAAATTGTATACATCCGATGGGAATTTGGAAATGTAATTAATGGAAAGACCGCTACCACAGTCCATTGAATCCCAGGGTTAATAAGAAAATGAAATGATAAATCGACAGAATGATGGTTACATATTGAATATTTGTAGTAGATGAACCTTCATGGGTTAGCCTATTGTGATTCAGAACAAGAATACCGCGGAGGATATTATAGTTCGTTTATAGTTAAGGAGTTTTCACTCTGCTTTAGTACATTATACCTTTTCCGAATCCTTTTAATAACGGGGTGCTCAATAAGTTGCGGTATAATAAGCCTATTACTTTACTAATAGATTTTAAGGCTATCACCAAGTTGGAATTGCTACTAAAACTAACTTCACTACAGGGGGTTCCTTTGCATATAGAGTGATTTAATAAACTCAAAGTGCTTCAGATTCGGTCTCTCAAGGGCTCCTGCGCCTGGCTGCAGAGCACGTTTATTTGGAAGCCGAAAGTTGGGAGTTTTTATGTCTAGGCTCTTTTTGGTGAGTGAGAATTCAGCCGGCGGTTTCCTTCTATATGCAAATTCTATCGGTCTACTGAAAAGACTAAATTCACATTCTTTTTCTGCCATGGGGTCTCCGATGAAGCAGGAGTCGTCATAAGGCTCTGGAAAAAGTTCAAGAAGAAAAAGTTCAAGAAAGACGTAGCGCCTGCACAGTATAATCCCTTTGGGGTTTCTTTGGCGGTCGAGACACTCAACATGGAGTCTTTCCAGGAGTACATGGCGCAGGATGCTTATTTTCTCAAAGCATTTGTTCAAGCGTAATGTTTTGTCCCCTATAACTCTGATTTGATATTTGTTGGACTTCAAATTTGGTTAATTAGTGGTTTTCCTGAAGATATTTAGGGGTTAATATTCTCCATGTGGCTATTTTCCCTTCTATAGATTTTACTTGAAAATTTGCCACAATTTCGCATAAATAATATAAAATCTTTGTGAATTTTAGATGATTTTGAGAATTATTTACACTTCTCATTCTGAGTGTTAGAATCATTTGAAGAGTTATTTACACTTGCAATAAAAAATTGGTTCCTAAAATTGTCCCTGCCGAGTTCCTGGACCCGAAATATACTTATTGAAGATGACATAGACGGATTTTAAGTGTTGTCTCCTCAACAGAGCAAGATATTCAACGGGTTACTGCTAGTGGTTTCTTACAATTGCATCGACAGTTGGTATTTAGACATGTCCATTCGCACTTTGAGTTTTACTATACATATCATGCTTTGGATCTCTGTGTTTTCTCAAATATTTTACCATTTTGCGTTTACTTGATCCATGATGGTGAGTGCAGTGCCCACTTGAAACATTGGGACGTTTCTAACTTGGACACAGTGTATACCAGAAATGTTAAATGATAATCTCTTATTATTACCAAACCCTATATCTGTATTCTCTCTTAAATTTTGAATTTTTTTCTGAGGTTCTGAACCCCAAATATACTTGATGAAGATGACATAGTCTGAGTTTTTAACTTTTGTCTCCTCTAAATTTATTTGAGGAGTTATTTACATTTGCAACAAAAAAATGGTTCTCAAAATTGTCCCTGCTGAGGTCCTGTACTTGAAATATACTTGATGAAGATGACATACACTGGGGTTTTAAACTTTTAACCTTTGTCTCCTGAGACTCTCCTCTAGAGAGCAATAAATTCAACGGGATACTCTTTCACCATACGGCTTGTGGTTTCTTACAATTGCAAATAAAATCAGTATTTAGCAGTCACCATTCCCACTTCGAGTTTAATTGCACACATCATACTCTGGATCTCTGTGTTTTCTCAAATTGATGAATTTATTATAAAGAAATATGAGAAACACAACTCTGATTGTGAACATTTCTTATTATTACCAAACCTTAGATCTGTATTCTATGTTAAATATGAATGTTTGTCTGAGTATTTTAACCCCAAATATACTTGATGAAGATGACATAGACTGAGTTTTTAACTTTTGCCTCCTTTATAGAGCAACGTATTCAAAGCTTACTCTTTGATCAAATGTCTTGTAATTTCATACTACATAGTTGGTATTTAGGCATAGCCATCCCCACTCACATTTTTCTTGTACATATCACACTCTGTATATTTATGTTTTGAACTTGTGATAAGCTGTTATATTCACAAATTGATGAATTTATTATAAAGAAATACAAGAAACACAACTCAGATTGTTGACATTTACTACTACACCAAACCTTAGATCGGCATTGAACATAAATGTTTGTCTAAATGGATGCTTTATTGGTTGGATATAGTTACATGATGGCAGAGGATTGTGTAGATGAAAACGATGACAAAGCATCGATCAGTGAGCTACAAAAAGATGCTAAGGAAGAGCTCAATCTGCACAATTCCTTGGCTAAGGTATGATGGTATGCTATATATCTTTATTATGTTTTGCTGAGTTATGTTATTTTCTAAGATCAAATCACCTCTTGTATTTTCTGTTAAATAAGCTTCCATTTTTCTAGTGCTATGCTTTATATCTGAAGTTAAAATATGACTTAATAAGTGAATTGGTATTTGGATTCTGTCCTGGCTCAGTGTGATTTCCAGCAATCAAAAAGTTTTTTAAAAATAATTCTCTCTTCTTCATGGTTTATCATCAGCTAGAAAAGGTCATTTGAATTGTATTCTTTAATTAAGACTACTTTAAAGAACTTTTTGTTTTATTGTTGCTCATATATAGATGTTTTGGCTGATTAATAGCCACGAAATTGTTTTAAAAAATTATGTTATTCACTTGCACATTTTCTGTGGAACCTTAATTTTGTATTGTTATGTTGTTTAATTTAAAAGATGGAGGTGTCTCTGAAGATTACATTCTTCATGTTTTGGCTTGATACAAGTAATAAAAAGTGTGTGGAGAAACTTGCTAGGTTATTGTCTATGAAAAGTTTTATGGAAAAGTTGGCTCTGTAACTTATACTCTTCATGTTTTGGCTTGATAAAAGTAACAAAAATTTTTTGGAAAAGCTTCTCTAGACTGTAGCATGGAAAACCTCACAACTCTAAATGAAAAGGTTTTGTGAGAAGAAAAAAACAAATTTCATTAAGAGTTTAAGAAAAAGTTGATTCGCTTGAGTGTAGTTGTGCAACCTTTATTGTATGTCGATAGTTTTCCCACAGAACCTAACTTAACCATGTTAACTTCCATGTTTTAGCTATGGCAATTTTATTTTAATTTATTATTTAATACTTGCCTTGGTTATTAAAGCAATCTAGTTTTTGGTGTTGTACAATTTAAAATCTATCAAAATTGGATATGCCAGTATGCGTGGAAAATGAAAATTAAAGTCTATACAAATTGGTTATGCCAATATGTGAGGAAAATGAATCTAGGCAGTGCCTTGTCTTACTTAACAATAGGGAAAAGGTGAAGTGAAATGAAATATTTACCTAAGAAACAGGACATGAAAGGGTAGGGACATGTGTTACATATCTTTCTTTTTTTACAAAAGTGTAGAGTAGTGTCATGTCCAAAGATTATATGAAAATGTACAGAAGAGAAATACTAATGGAAGTATTTGTTTGTAGGTTGCCATTGTCGTTGTTGCAGTTCCAGAAGGAATTCCATTGGCAGTCACCTTGACATATGATTAATTGCAGAAGTTTTTCTTTATTTAGATTCTTTAGATTAATATCTAGGGACTGTCTATGATTTATTTGAGAGTGGTGTTTCGCCTCTTAACATGTTTTCTTGTCATTTTATTGACAGTTTAGCATATTCAATGAAGAAGATGGTGGCAGACAAGGCTTTGGTTAGTATCTGACTCACAATAACTTATTAATATGGATGGATGGGTGATTGGTCTTTCAACATCTAAACATTCACCCCATTCCAGGTACGAAGGTTGTCAGCATGTGAGACTATGGGTTCTGCTATAAAAATTTGTGGTGGCAAAACAGGGACATTCACCTTGAATCAGGTTGGCCTTTCTCATTGGTTTATATCTATGGGCATGATTTCTTCTTATATGTGTGCTGGGCTATGATAAAACATGGCATTGCCCAGTTGTTACATGATTCATCTTTTATCATGTTTATAGGATATGTTAAGCAGGAATTTCTCAACCGTCCTCGGACACAAGAGAGTCGTATTACTAGAATTGATGCTTCTTCTTCCTGAATAAGGTAAAGGTTTTGTTTGTAATTTTTTCATCATTTATTTAATTGACTATAAAAATATTCTTGACTTAGACTTCACATTGGTTATGATTTAGTTTTTGACACCCTGTATGTGCTTTCTTCTAGGTGACCAATATTGACCAATGTTCTCTTTTAATTCGTCTACCTCACCGAAACCATCTTTTGTACAAATCTGTCTGGAACTGCATTGAGCAAACCCAAGATGCAAACGGGATTGAATGGTACTTTCCTCAGGTTTGATAAGCACGCAGTCATTTTGAATGGGCAATGCCTTTAATCCATACTTCTCAAGGACAATGGAAATCAGGAACCTCTCTTCTGGCCTCTTAACCCTGATTCTTATTGGCATGATAAAAATGGTATCAGAAGTTTACAGTCTATGATGGAATCTGAGCATCATTTAAAGGCTGAGTGGTCAAGTGTTTCATCAATAAATACAACATATTTACTATCATCTGATAACTCTGAACAACTGAGTGGGATGCAATCCTTCTCAGGCAGGAAAGCATCTGCACCTGGTGTTGGAAGCATGCCATCTTGTAGAGTTAGAGATTTTGTTCATCCACCTTCTGAAGGTATAAATTCTAAGCCTCCATCCCAATTATTTAATGATCTGTCAAGAAGGGAGTTTGGTGATAAAAAATAGAGCCCGTCACAATCGAGGTTGAAATCTGTTGCTCAATTAATGGGTGAAAAGGCATTTGCTTCAATGGGTAAAATAAATGATTCTAATAGGGAATCTTCAACATTGCCTGGAGTCAATGT
>LPNX010452448.1:143929-168590 GCA_001517045.1 Pseudotsuga menziesii
CCAATGCTTCAAACATGATCTCATTTATACAAGTTGTGGTCATGCTATAGAATTGAAAGTCAAAGGAAACTTAAGTCTCGGTTTAGGAGGAAGTGAATGCTCAGTGTCTTGCATTAGAATCTCTGGTGTGGGATCTAGTGAGTGTGTGAATCCAGGGAATGTTGGGTGGAATTTAACAACAGGTGAATCATTTTACGACATTCCATATTTGCTCATAGGATGCTTTGAATCAGGTGAGGATTCAATTGATATGCTTCTTGGGATGAAAAAATTTTATGGCATGGAAGGTATTGGAGCACTTACGAATGAAATGATACCCTCTCCATCTTATTTTCAGTCAAAAGAGAAACATTTTACTCCAATGTTGATTGTGCTATTCAGCAGAGGACAGTGCAAAATGTTTCTACTACCTCAAATGCTAAAGAACATGGTGAGAGCATAGACTTCTCATTCATAGAAAATAGTGTAGTGTTTGATAAAGATACTGGGATGTATTTATCATTATCCTCAGAGATCAACACAACTATAAGTTCAGTTTCTTCTTTAGTGCCACTGGAGGGAGATAAAAAGTTCAAATTTGGAAATTCAACTACTATTTAGGAATTGAAAGGTAATGTTTATGTTTGTTCTGTATATGACTCTAGCCCAAATTGATGCAAATCTAATTTGAGTGTTTGGATGACAAGGAAACAAGATCCACGATTAGAAGATTGTTGTATTAAAGATTATGGACAGCTAGTTGGTAATAATGGAGTAGATTCAGTTGGGAATGATGATCGTCTTGCTTGTGTAGATTTTGATTGGAGGTTGAACAATTATCTGTCAGCATTAAATATAAAGAAAATCACAATAAAATCATTGGACGATCAGTCATTGCCTAGAATATTGTGCTTGAAAAGGGTGTAGAAAATATCAAGGGGAATTGTGCGGAAAAAAGTTTAATTTATTTGGAACCTGTGAGTCCTCAAGAAAAAGAAAAAGAAACAGGAATTTGACCCCTTTTGCCACCTAGCTAGATTGCTCGAAATAACCAATCTCTTGCTTCTCTCAAGGAATTCCTTTTTTCAAGAACCAGTGGGAATATTAAATACCAAAGTTGTGGTATCGGATGCAGCAATGTGAATAGTAATAATGGAAGGGCTGAAGTGTCTTTATCTGAATGGGAAATCGAAGATAATAAAAGAAATGGGGTGTGTGAGTCTTGGTTGACAATAGGTTCCTTTCGACATCACATGTCAGGAGAGAAACATCTTTAATGTGCAGCTATCTCTGTCAAGGATTCCACAGCGTGTAGTGAAACACACTTCATGAATGTTGTTCATAATTGGACTCAGACAGGAGAAGAGGATTTTTCAGATACTTTTTAAGGCAAGTCATCAAATTTGTTAAGGTCATCATTTCATAAGTGTCTAGCCAAAATTGGATTTTGCTTTGCACCTTGCACTGGTATTATGTGATTGGTGTTTTATAGCTTTATAGGGAATTGCACCATAAGGCAAGTCATCAAATTTTTTAAGGTCATCATTTCATAAGTGTCTAGCCAAAATTGGATTTTGCTTTGCACCTTGCACTGGTATTATGTGATTGGTGTTTTATAGCTTTATAGGGAATTTCACCATATGAAACATTCTCCTTCATGCATATGTTCTGATAATATGTCTAATATTAAGCCTACATATTCTGAAAATGACAAACAGTATGTAGTGGAACTTGCACAAAATGAGTGTGACATTATAGATGATGAAGTTTTAGAGATTCAAGATGTCCTTAGTCATGTGTCTGTGAGTTATGTTCAACATGAAGATAGTAATAATGCAGATTTATCATTCCTTTCTTTAGAACTACTTCATGGCTTGTCTTCTAGCATTGTGATTGAAAATCATGAAGAGTGGTTAAGTCACATACTAATCATGGAATGTGAATTTATTTCAGAGGCGGATTCTGTCAGCATATTGGATGCACATAGAACCTATTCACATATTGTTTCTGATGCTTGTTGTGCAAGTTTTGTTTTCAACAATCCCATAATCAAGAGCTGCTTCTCTGGAATTTTGGATGTAAACTGTGTCAAACTTCTTGAAGACAATTTACAAGGGGTGCTGGAATACTTGAGGATCAATGCAGACAACCTTATTCAAGAATCACTGTGTAAAGGATTCTCAATTTCATCTAGCTTTTGGTTTTGAGGTTTATTATTATTATCAAAATTTTCTCCTTAAAGTACTACTTTTCTCTTACCGTTAAATATGAAAATATATAATTTCCTAACAAAATTTATACAGCTTTAGGTGTTTTGTAAGCGTGGGAATTTATTTTTCTGGGAAATGAGTTGTATTTGATGAAGATGCATTTGGAAGTCAAGACACGAGTGCCTAAAAACCTATATTATATACCAAGATAACCTATACAAATAGTGCAGCTTCGTTGATTTTACTTGAAATGGAACCAATTAATAGGTGGTATCTCTCAGTTTTATGGCATCAACATGAAAATTTTGATAAGTTTTCTGCTGCTGCCTGCTTTAGTATGCTTGTATTCCGATTCCTTATACATAATGATTTTATTCATCCAAGCATTTTAGGATTTAATACTTTGGTGCAATTCCAAATCTATTTTGTGGATTGTTTTTCCTAACCCTTACTTAGCTCAGGATCACACGTTCCTCATCCAGCTTTATACATTTAGGGTAGTTGCAATGGTCGTACACACACCTGCAACTTAAAACAATTTCCGAGGATGGATCCTTGAAAAAAATATCATATATTATTTTCACATAGTTACAAGGTATGATAAGCATGGCTCCCAAAAAATATGATAAAACATGGTCCATAAACTTTGATATGAAAAGGTACTGGAAAATAAGACCTTAAATAATTGAAAAAGATATGACGTAACAAGGAAATTATCATCATCACATCAAATTTCAATCCAAATAATTCAAGGCTTATTAGAATTTGAGAGTTAAAAACTTAAGCCAGATTTGAATAAATATTTTTAGATCCAAATCTTAGTCTTTTATTTGATTACAAAACTATAGTACCCACCCTACAATAAAAAACATTTCTTTTCTTAAAACCTACGGTTAATGCTTTGACCGAATTCATGTTTTCTTGTTGGCAATTGATACATTTGCATGTTCCAAATCAACCAAGTAATAGGGGTGAAAAATATAACATCACCAACAAATGCAGAGAAGAAGAAGAGGAGAATAATAATTAGACATGTTGTTATAGATTGGTTAGTGATGGTTGTATATATGTGTGTGTGTGTGTGTGTGTGAGAGAGAGAGAGAGAGAGACAGAATCAAATGTGACATACCTATTTTGTATGCATATATATGGAATAGGTGATTCTATGTAGAATGAATTATTAATAAAGGAATAATAACCCTATTGTTTTTTAGTGTTGAGGCTATTCAATTTGATATCAATTGGTAGCAAATCTTGCGATCTTGAATTGCACACCCAATCCAAGTAGAGGGAAGAACACCCTCTATATTTGCCGTCAATAGCCAAAATCTAACAGTGGCCAACTTCCTTCAAAACTTGCACTGACTCAAGCAACAATGGATTTAGATTTTTTTTTTTTTTAATTATTAAGCAACAAAGTTCCCTTCTTTGAAAAGTTTGCTCATATCATAATTTTGATTTCTAGCAAATCTCGTTGTTTTCATTATGTTGAATATTACAGGAACTAGGGAATCACTTCTCTCTTTGTGGCATATATATAGAAATTGTATACTCCAAGGCTTCTTCTTAGATTACTTGAATCTGTGCTAAGGAAATGATTCAACCAATATGTGGAGCTTTCTATAGTTGTTTTTGGTAAGACATACAATCCTTATTTCTCATTGGAACTATTTGCATAAGATTTTTCTTTCCCCGACACTGAGGGCTTATCTGCTCATCAAATTGATATGTTTATCATTTTTTGTCTACTAGATATACCAAAAAATGATAGTATAATTCTCTTATTAATAGATTTGGGCTTTTATCTAGAAAATATTGTCATTTTACAGAAAAATAAAGTTCATTTTGTTCTCCTTTGTACTTCCCAGAAGGTGTGAAATTTGTTATGTTTTTGTTTAGCATGTTATATAGTCACCAAAAGACTGAAAATTTAATAGATTTAAATTACTTAAATGGTGCAGGTAATACAAAGCTATAACAGATCACTTCAGGCTATAATAGGCCTACAGTATATGTTTTATAGCCATGTATATATGCTAGAAAGATGAAAATACCATGTCAAATACTCTTGTCAATATATTAGATATATCTTCAAACTTGAATGCATGTAGTTGAAAGACATTTTATATTGAAGAATAGCCCTCATACATAGCCTAAGTTCAGATGTGAAGTCAAAAGGCCTCAATATGATAAAATATCACTCATTTTATCTTTTTCTCTGTTGGAAATACACATGAACTTCAATATAAGTTCACCAAAAAATGAAAGATACAAATACAAGGAAATGACCTTCCAAAACAATATAATATCTCTAGTTTTGCCTCAAAAATGTCTTCAGTTTCTAGTGTATATGTTCTAAGGTTGTGGATTCTTCTACCACTGTTTTATTCAGTTAAAATGCTAATAAAAACAACCTAAAATTTCCTTTACTATTTAGATAGGGAAAAATAAGGTTTTCCTCAGAGCGGGTCAAATGGCTGAATTAGATGTTAGAAGAACTAAGGTATTGAGAAATTCGGCAAAAATTATTTAGTGCAAAGTTTGTTCATATATTGCTCGGAAATAATTTCTTACACTGCGCAATGCTGTCATTGATCTTCAGGCCGTATGGAGAGGTATTTCATGTTCATGTATTTGTAGGTCTGCTGGTTCTAAATGTTTATGCATTTTGAGTACACCTATTGTTTGTTGGAATTATTTCTTTCTGCCATGTTAAATATTGTGAAATTACTATGTACATTTTTTAGTTATTTGTTCTCTTTTTAGAAAGCAACAAAATCTATTGCTTAACATGTGTGTTTGTAGGTAACCTTATTCACAAGCTTTATAACAACATGAGGAGGGAGGCCATTGCAGTGCGGATGCAGAAGCATGTGCGCAGATATGATGCTCAAAAATATCAGAAGCACGTGCAGTGTGGATATAGAAGCACATGTGTAGATAGAAAGCTCCAGAAAGTGGGCCATTGAGTATGAAGAGCCTATTGCTGAGGTTTTTCTATCGAGTATGAAGAACCTGTTGCTGAAGGTTTCAAGCTACTAAGTATGGTTTTGAAGATGTCATGAGATCTAAGTATGGCTTAGCAGCCAAGTACAAGTGGGATGTTTTAGCCATTACAACATTTTGAAAAGTCATCAATGTACTAGATGATTTTGATGTAAAGTTATATGGAGATAGTTTTTGAGAAAACTCATATTTATTGTAATACTTACATTTCATTTAATATAATTTGTGCGGTTTAAAACTTATATGTTTGTACTTTATACTATTTATAAGTGTTGTAATTAACTAATTATTGTGACATTGCATAATTCACATGTGTATTAGATGATGATAAATAATGTATGATTCTTTTTTAATTAAACATTATATCATATTAAAAATTTATATTGATTAATAATGGATACCATTAAAACTTTTAAAAATGAGTAAATTAGTGACTAATAAATGAGATTAATGACCAAAATTCGCATCTAAAATGAGAAAAAAATGAGAGATACGTGACCAAACAATGAGATATAAATGACCACAAAAAAAAACAAAATTCACATATCAATGACCAAAAAACAGTTTTGGTGGCTAATTTACGGTCTTTTATTACACGACCAAATTTGGTCATATTCAAGTTTGTTATGTGGTCATTAATTTGGTCATAAATGTGGTCATATATTTGGTCATTGATTCAAATATATGACCAAATTAGTGACTAAATATATGACCAAATTAATGACCAACTGAGAAGCTATAAATGACCAAAATAAAAATGACCAATTTTGGTCGCGTAATAAAAGACCGTAAATTAGCCACCAGCAATCGCCAAACCAAAAGTGGTCATTGATATGCGGATTTTGGTCATTTTTTTGGTCACTAATCTCTCATTTTCCACTAGTGTATATGCAGAAATAAATTATTCCATTATTCTGAAATACAGACTAACTCTATTCAATCCATATTTCTATCATATCCTTTATCTATTTTAAAATATACTCGTTGTGCTAGAGTACGGTCTGGTCTATTTCAGACGTGGAAAAACACAGGTTAGGATTATTTTTCATCAATTACAGATTCAATATTTCAATAACTAAAGGATTACAATCTCTATTATTTCACTACAAAACATTTAATTATTCATTAATCATTCTGTCTCAATTATAAACTTTTAACAAAGTAAAATAAAAGAATGTAGAACCTGTTTAATATGGACAATAGCGTTGGGAGGCCGTTCCTCCCTACCAACTCCTGGAGAGAGCTCAAACATCATCTTCTCAGGACCCCTGAGCCTGTTCCTGGTCTCCTTGGCTGAGAACTGGTGGAGCAAGAAACCAAATACTAGTCCAATGACTCAGTAAAATCTCTGCACTCATCAGTAAGATCCTTCAGCTGAAAAGCTGCACTAGATCACTTTCTGTAGTTTACCCCTCAAACACCTTCCACAATTTCCCTTCCCAATGAAATCCTTTGAAGTACATTCACCTAAATGATTCCCTTCCTGGAATGAGCAGTCTCAGCTCTCTTCAATGGGCATTTTTATTAAGATTTCCTAGGTCTTATTTGGGTTAGTTGTCATTAATTAAGCCACCTACTCTGATCCCACTTTCTTGGGCGATCATGACCCCAAATGTAGGGAGGTTGCCACCTGCAACATTGGAAGTGTTTGAGGATGCTGCCGCTTGTCTATCTGCTCTCCACTCAGTCTCGTCCACCAACTTGACCAGTAATCACTCTTTTAATAGCTTTCCCAAGCCATTTTCTCCACTTCTATTTATTTAAAATAAAAATATTCAGAATTACATTCAACATCCTTGACTCTACTAAGTCATCAATTACAACTTAGCATAAAATTTAACATATTGTCTTGAAATAAAACCAAATATGATAATATTGTTTTTGCAAAATTGGGGCATGTGACACCACCATAAATATCTCCAACAAGCATGTCCATGACACTGTTGTATATTCCTTGGATAAGTTCAAATATCTCATTAAAACTCTTACACTTTGTTAAAAGCCATCCCAAGCCCCAAAATGTACTGCCTCCAACATTTGTTCTACATGTAAAGAAAAATGTATCTTTTTACAGTTTATATACACCAAGCATTTTAAATGATGTCAAGGAACAAAGAAAAGGTTATGAAGTAGCCTTGTGAGTGTGGCCCTTGGAATGTGGAAAAATTTTGGCTCATTTGATTATTAACATGTGTGCTACTAATGTGGTAGGTGAATAGTGGTCTTTCAAAGTAGCTCTCAGTCTTGATCTTGGGCTTGGCCCAAAGACCTTTTGTAAAAATAAACCTTTGTCGATATTTTATAAAGCCAACTTATATTTCATTTTGATTTCTATAAAACAAAATTTGTTTCTATCACAAATCAATGGCCAATTTATGAAATAACTCGTTTTAGATCACCAACAATAAGACGTTTCTTTCTTTTTCCTCAAAAAAGTATTCAAGCTCATTCTTCTTGCCAAACCTTGGGAAACTTTCTCCATGATTTTCAAATGAATCAAGCCTTAAAATTAGTCAACCACCAACATAATCCTTGAAATTTTTATGAAAATAACACCAACCATTATGTAACTAAAATAGTTCTAACACCCATGTTGAGATGATAAGGTCATGAACCATAAGAGGTGCACCTAGGTGGTTCTTTTAATAGAACATGGGTCAACCGTAGATGCTTTGGTTGTTTGTTTTTTTGTCTTTTACGAGACAAAAGAGATGATCTGGATATGATGAGATGATGGTAGAAGATAGGATATTTCACTTTCAGTGTGAAGAATATACTGGACAAATTCTACCTGATGGCTTCATCGATATGTGATGAAGACCTGGTAGAGGACTAGGCCTATATCCATCATGAAAAAGGGTTGGATCCGTAGAAAATTCTAATGAAATATAGTCTGGTACAATGATTAAATTATAAGAAGATTATGGCCACACCTATGATGAAGAATATATGACTTCGTGATGATGATGATGCAAAACAGACTTGACCAGATGTGTTGATGACTATGTAGAGAGAGACTGTCTTCCTAGTTAAGAGGGATTGTTAATGTATTTGTAACTTCACTAGATATTCTGATGTATATTATCGGTGTATGTTGTTGTAACCCCATTGGGGATGTGTTTTACCCCTTTACGGGATGTCTAAATTGCGTCTAGACCTTGAGGTACAACCTCTGTCGTAATTCGAGGAAATATTCTGCTATGTAACATCATGTAATATGTACTTGTAGTCTCTCATGTGAGATGACATGTAGGATCAAGCCTTATGTTTGGTCAATGAATTGAAAGGGCATAAATAGGGAGGTTCTCTGCCTCATTTATACACACCTCACACTCTCAAGTTTGCATGAGAGAGAGAGAGAGAGTCAGAAGATGAGAGATATATAGTTGTTGAATACTTCGTGTTACTGCTTTTGATTATCTTACTATTATGAGGAAGTTTGCGAGGTTTTATACTTTATGGTTTCCCTATAGATGCCATGGGTGTGGTCATAGCCTTGTAGTCCACCATTCTGAATCTATTCAGAATATCCATTGTATACTTCCCTTTCCCAAGAAACATTCCATATACACTCTGCCACACCTCCATAGCTAATAAGTAGTGCATCATACCTAGGTATTTCATCTCAAACTCTGTAGCAAGTCTCCTTCTTGCATCTTTAATGAGTTCTTCATTGACTATTAGAGACAATTCATCAACATATAGTAGGAGTATCACTGGTGTTCCATCTTACACCTAGAAGTAGATGTTGGAATCTGGTTTACTATTGGTAAATCCCAAGCTCATTGAGAATCTATCCATACTCCCATACCATGTCCTCAGTGCTTGCTTCAATCCATACAAGTCCTTCCTTAATTTGCACACATTGGTATTCTTGTCATGTGTCTCATATACCAGTGGTTGTTGCACATACACATCTTCCTTGACTACATCATTCAAGAAAATTGTCTTGACATCCATCTGGTGTACTTCCCATTTCATAAGTGTTTCCAAAGCAAGTATGGTCCTTATGGAAGCGTACCTCACCACAGGTGAGAATGTCTCTTCGTAGTCTATGCCTTCTTTCTATGAGAAGCCACGTGCTATGACCCTTTCCTTTTGTTTCTCAATGCTTCCAAATGTAGCATGCCTGATCTTGTAGATCCATTTTGAAATCACGACAGACTTCTTCTTCGGCCTTGGAACAACTTCCCATACATCATTCTTCATGATCGAGTGGTATTCTTTGATCATCGCATCCTTCCATTATTTCTTTTTTATATCCTTTTCATAGGTGGAAGGTTCTTTATCAATAATGTCACACAGCAGGGATAGATAGCTATTGTAGAGTTTTTCCCTCTTTCTCTCTCTATGTATTCCTTCTGGAGCGAGATACCTTTCATATTCTCCTAAGAGCTCCCATGCTCACGCTGGTTTCCTCTTGTGAGATTCCTTTTGAAGGAATTTCTCTACCATATCTTATGGTTCTTTCATGTTGTGATCTTCAACGTCTTCTGGAATTGTTTCTCCAATTTTCATGTCTCAGACTCTCGTCTCTTTAGGTTCGTCGACTTCCTAGATAGGAGTCTTCATGGATCTAAAGTTACATCTCTAATGATGTTGATCTTCTTGAGTCCTCAAAAGTATATTCAATAGGACTTTGATGTATCGTTGTATCCTATGAATAAATCCTTCCTCCCATAAGGATCGAGATTGGTACTTTTCTTGTTTGGGACATGTATGTACACCAAAAAACCAAATATTCTTAGATTGTTGACTTTGGGTTTTAGTTCTGAGAAAGCCTCTTCAGGAGTCTTTCTATCAAGTAATCAATGAGAAGTATAGTTCAGTACATAGAAAATTTTTCTTGTTTCCTCTTCCCAAAGGTGCACAGGAAGATCCCGGTCAAGAAACAATGCTTTTCTTTCTCCCATTATGGTCTGTTTCTTTCGTTTTGCAACCCCATTCTAAGTTAGGATTGTATGGAGTTCCCAAATCCCTCTTAATCCCATATTCTTTGTAGAGATCCTTGAATTATTCCAAAGTGAAATCACCTCCATTCTCTGACCATAGAATCTTAGTCTTCCTATATGTCTTGTTCTTGACCAAGGATTTATATTCCTTGAACTTGCTAAAATGTTCTCTTTTTTATTTCAAGAAATATATCCAAGTATTACATGAGAAATCATCTATAAATGAAACATAGTACACATACTTTCTTAATGAGGCACAAGACATGGATACACATACATCTGAGTGCACTATCTCCAATATTCCTTTAGCCTTTCTCTCACTATTGGGAAATTTATTCTTTGAATTCTTCCCTTTTGCACATCCTTTGCAAATTCCTTCATGATTTTCCTAGATCTCTAGCGGCCATAAGACTGCTTTTCTTGCCGCCAGTAGTTCTCTATAGTGTGAATGTGCAAGCCTTCTATGCCATAGTTTATTTGGTTCAATCGACTCATGAACCAATGCTTGTTCAAGTTGTCACTTCAACTTGTACAAGATTCCATCTTCTTCTCCAATTACTATTGCATGCTCTATTGTCTTTCATCTAGGCCACATGAAATCATGGACATCAATAAAAGAAACCCTAATTCCCTTTGCATCTAATGCAGATATGGAGAGAAGATTCTTCTTCAGTCATAGAACATATAGAACATCCTTCATCTTTAAGGAATTCCTAGAGTCATTAGAGGGAATTTCAACTCAAAATGGGGCTTAAAACCCTAATTCAAATTCCATGTCATCATGTGTTACCAAATGAAATGGATTTAAATTTTAAATACTGTATAGGTATTAAAGAATTTTTTAATATAAATTTGGGGATAGGTGTCATAAAAAAACTACTTTTTTGTTCGTATTTTCGACTTATCTCCTTGTGTTTTTACTCAAAGTTTGATCAGGAGAGATTGTTGGATGCAGAATTAAAATCCACATCCAATTAGTACCCACTTGGCATACTTTTCAAAGACCCCGCCACCCCAAAAAGATGACATCATCCTCATGTTTTTTTAGGTATTTCATATTTTTAGGGTAGCGGGGTCCGTGAAAAGTATGTCGAGTGGGTACTCGTTGGATGCGGAAATCTCTCCTGAATGAAATTTGAGTAAAAAGACAGGGAGATAGGTCGAAAATGTGAACAAAAAATTTAGATCTTTTCTTTTCTTCCTCCAAAATGAATAAATATTATTTTATTATTTTAACTATTATTTAATTATTTTCCTTTGGAGGCCCATTTTGAGTTGAAATTTCCTCTAATGCAAGCTTGTATGGATCTTCACCATTCCCTTTTACAAGGTATTGATAATCATGCCCAAGTTTCACATTATGAGGTGACTCATGTTCATACATATTGATGAATGATTCCTTGTATCCCATCATGTGTTTGGAAGCTCCACTATCCATGATCCAATCATTGCATTTGTGTGTGATAGTGCCAGTAAGTGATGATATTATAACATACTCTTCATCTTAATCATCCTTCTCTTGTTTGAATCTTTTGTTTGTCAATTCATCATCTTTGGAAATATGATCATGGTGTCTTCTTTTTTGGATGGGACAATCTCTTTCCAAGTGTCCCTTTTCATCACAAGTATAGCAGTGAACATTTGAAACATCTATTTTGTTCTTCTTAGGTTTTTTGTCCTTCTTCTTGTTGTGGTGAAAGTTCTCCTTCTTCTCCTTCTTTTTGAATTTCTTTCTGGTGTCAACTCTGAGATATTGATCCTCAATTGCTCCCATCTTTTCTTCTCTAGTCACAAGTCTAGATTCTTCTTGTGCACTTTCTTCTCAAAGTATTCTAAAGGAGATCAACTTAATTATTGTACAAATCCTTTGAATGAATGAATCCCATGATCTATGGATACCATTCAGGGTAGTCATTACAATTTCGCCTTCTTTGAAATTCTCTTCAACTACTTCAAGCTGTTATTTGATTTGAGCAACCCTTGTGAAGTGAGACTGTATAGTCTCAAAGTTATGTATATTCACATTTTTCAGCTGGTTCCTCAAAGTTGTATTTTGATTGATGTTCTTTCCTTTGAACATCTTTTCCAAAGAATCATATACTTCCTTTGGTGTCTTGAATGCATACACATCGCGGATGAGGTGATCCTTAATAGAGTCTACAATAATTATCTTATCCTTATCCATGCTTCTCTTATAAGCATCATTAGCCTCATCTCCCTCCGGTTCTGGAACATCTCTAGTAATAAACTAATGCAAGTCATTTTCTTTAAGGATCACAAAGGTTATGTACTTACATGCCCAGAAGTTATAAACCCCTCCAATGTTTTCCTCAAGTTGAGTATGGTGAAACAACTTTTCAAAATGAGAACCTCAAATGGAAAGAGTAAATATTTGGATCTTACTTATTTGAGGTGTCTGACCAAGTTCCAGAGCAGTCAGACCTAGGATTTGTTAGAGAAACTCTAATTTTTCGAAATTGGAGTTTGGGAATTTGGCTTGGATAGAAATATGCACCTCCTTGAGGATATTTTCTTAGCTAGGTCACTTTTTGAAAAATGTAGTGGGAAGCCTCTGATACTTGATGCCCTAGTTCCTCTCGGCAATAGCGATAGGGTCAAAAATGAAAATTATCTGATTCAAAAACTAGATACACCCAAATATGCACCCCACTCAGGTGAGTTATCCTATCTCTATTTGCTTGATTATATGTGGAGAGAACACCTTCAACCAACAAGTCCTAGTTCCCGCAGTTCCACAGTGCCTTATTTTAGAGAGGATCTAATACCATGTTAGTTTTTCTAAAGATATGATTATATAATTATATAGAATATTTGTATAAAATAATAACAATTACAACAAGATGCATATTATATAAAACATGCATGAGACACAAATATTTTCACTGGGGAAAGCATAAAGGAGAAAACCCTGCAAACTTCCTCTGAATAGTAAGATGATCAAAAGAAGTAACACGAATTATTCAACAACTATCTATCTCTCCTCTTTTGACTATCTCTCTCTCTCTCTCATGCAAACTTGAGAGTGTGAGGTATGTATAAGTGAGGGAGATCTCCTCCCTATTTATACCCTTTTAAGTCACTGACCAAACATAAGACTCGATCCTCCATGTCATCTCACATGGGGCCCACTTCTCCTAGAGAGACTACAAGTACATATTACATGATACTACATAGGGGACTATTGCCCTGAATTACAATAGGGTTTGTACCTCAAGGTCTAGACACAATTTAGACATCTTATAAGGGATAACACACATCCCCAATGGGGTTACAACAACATACAATGATAATATACATCAGAATATCTTCCAAAATTACAAATACATCAACATCAGGTACCTCAATACATGATTTACAACCAGGTGAACATGTCTTAAATCCATGAAGAGCTAGATCAAGGTATTAACGACAAAGAATATGTTTGGTTTTGTATTCGTCAGGGACATCAATGAGCCAAAAATCTAATGATATATTGTCGCATCAACCGACTATGATGAAGAATCACACGGAAGCTTCAAGTTGAATGCAATAGGTGTGGCTATCGCCTTGCAATCCAGTATTATGAATTTCTTCAGAATATCCACTACACACTTTCCTTGACCAAGGAAAATCCCATCCGCACTCTGCCACACATCCATGCCTAAGAAGTAGTTTACCATCACTAGTTATTTCACGCTGAACTTAGTGGCAAGTATCCTCCTTGCTTCTTCAATGAATTCGTCCTCTCCTATCAGAAACAGGTCATCGACATAGAACAAAATCATCAATGGTATTCTTCCTTCAACCTTGAAGTAAAGTTTGGAATCTAGTTTACTCTTAGTAAATCCTAGTCTAATCAGAAAGTTGTCCATCTTGTTGTACCATGTTGATCTTGAGGATATTCTACAGTCACTCCCTCTCAAGTGGAGCATCATTCTCCCTCTTCCTTCCATACTCTATGTATTGAAAAATTCTATACTGTAGTGACAAGTATATTCCTTTGCCACTATTCTTTTATGTATCAATATAAGGTCACTGGATACCAAGGCCCTTTATCTTTAAATTTGTTGAAAAGTTCCTCTTGCACCCATATGTGATCCTGTCGTCCTCTATAGTATTTCATATTCAACCTTGTAGGGAAGGTTAATATCTTCATCACTCCAGGTGATATTCAATATCCTCATTTAAATGTATGTGCTATCCCATGGGTTCCTTCTAAGCTTGTTCAAGGCCTTCTTTAATTTTTGCATATGAGTCTTCAGGTCATGTGTCTTGAATCCTAGTGGTTTTTCTACATACACTTCCTCCTCGACTACACCATTCAAGAATGATGTCTTTATATCCAATTGGCGTATCTCCCATCTCATACCTACACGTATGTATCTAATGGAAGTGTACCTCGCAACTGGTTATAATGTCTCCTCAAAGTTTATTCCTTCTTTATGTGAGAATCCTCGTGGTACAAATATTTCCTTATATCCCACGATGCTTACATTTGTTGCATGACAGATATTCTAGATCCATTCAGGTCTCGAAACTGCATTCTAGACATCAATCACCATGATCAACTTGTACTCTTTTTATCACAGTCTTCTTTTATTTCTCTTTGGATACTTCTTCATACCTAGAAGGATCTACATTAATG
The DNA here is from genome assembly GCA_001517045.1 of Pseudotsuga menziesii. Lineage (NCBI taxonomy): Eukaryota > Viridiplantae > Streptophyta > Pinopsida > Pinales > Pinaceae > Pseudotsuga > Pseudotsuga menziesii. Next base: position 158,722 of record LPNX010452448.1, read on the forward strand.
ATGTCACTCAATTGTGCCACATAACTGGAGTGTGTCTGAGGACTCTTACTTTATTTGTAAGTATTGTCATACTTTTTATTTATCTTGAATGATCTCTTGTGCCCAATATGTTCTTAATTTCTCCAGGTGGATCTACCTTTCTCTTTATCTTCTTCTAGATATCTTTCTTTTGCCATGATGTCTTTTACCTAGAGAGCTTCAAGTTCTTATTTTGAACTGTCTTTACTTGCTCTTTGAAAAGATGTACAAGTCAAGTTCAGTTGCATGACTAGAAACATATCATAATTTCCAAAACATATTAAACTGACAAATATATGTCGCACAATCAAGCAACTATACTAGCCAATGCTACAACATTCATCCATATACTGTACAGATATAGTAACTTCTAGATTCCTTCTACCCCAATGTTATTAAGAGTGTGTACTACTCCTAATATGTCAGTAAAGAGGTTTTAATCTAGATAAGTAGAAATGGAATGTTGTACAAAATCATTGAATTCTTACCCATCATGTGCAATTCAGTAGCATAAATGCAAACACAAAAACATGCATAATACATCAACTGAATATAAACAAGTGAAGAACCAAAAACTATCATGAACTAACAATTGAACACTTAACCTTTTTTTTGGGTGGTTCGAATCCTTATATTCCACGTCACTTGAGGAATATTCTCTTTCTTCTTTGAATCATGATATCTTGATCTTTAGTTGATCCCGTCTTCTCTTCTCTTGTTATGAGTCGAGCTTCTTCTTGTGTGCACTATTCCTACAGTCTGCTGAAGGTAGTAAACTTCCTTATGGAACCTACTCAAGGTGGTCATAATAATCTCTTATTTTTCTTCTAGTGCTTTAATTTTTTCCTTGAATTGAGCCACCCTTGTGAAGTAGGACTACATGGTATATGTGTTTTGTATCTTCACACTCTTCAACTTGTTCCTCAATGTTATTTTTTGATTGATGATATTTCCTTCAAACAACTTCATCAAAGCATCGAATGATTCATTTGGTGCCTTCAAAGATGACACATGATGGATGAGATGATCCTTAATGGAATATGCAATGCTTCTCTCATATCCCTTAGGCTATGGAATTTCCTTACTAATATACTGATCCAAGTCATTTTCTTCAAGGTTCACAGAGGTCCTATACTTCAATGCTCAGAAGTTGTTAGACACAGCAAGCTTATCATCAATATGGGTGTGATGAGTCATTTTGGAATGAGAACCTCAAATGAAAATAACGAAGATTAATATCTTATTGATTTTAGGTTTCTGACCTACTTCCGAACCTAACTGATGTAGGGTTTGTTAGAGAAACCCTAATTTTCCAAACTTGGAATTTCAAACTTCTAATTGAACAAAAAGATGCACTTCTTCAAGGCAAATTTTCCAATGTACTCATTTTTTGAAAATAGTGGTGGGAAGCTCCAAGAATAGGAAGTGTTAGTATCTCCAATTTTTTCTCCAGAATTGTCTGATATTGATTATTCTGTATCTCCAAAGTTTCTACTCCTCACGGTCTAAAACTTCGCACTGAGGTATCTTGATATGTCGTATTTCGAACCCCACAAGTTAGAGTGGAATTGGATTCTCTAAGTGGTACAGATTATGAGTTTCCCAGGGTGATTTTTTTGAGGAATGTTCAACATAGAAAACTTGTACAGAGTTCCACGCATCACTTTTCACATTGTGGGTCTAAAAACTGGACCAACGAAACTGCAGTTTGTTCCCTACCTACAAAATCTTTCGAAATTGCATTTGGACCATCCTATCCCGAGATATAGAAAATATCTCTAGGTCACATGTTTATGACTATATTCACGAGGATGATGGAACTTTTATTTTGAGGAATTATATCTCCTTAAATAGAGTGAATCTAAGGATGAAACTTTTACACAAGGTACAACAAGATTTCATCTCTTTCCTATAAACGTTTTGGCTCATAAAACTTCTCCAATTATGAGTAATAGAGAAAGTGCTAAGATGACTAGATTTAGTCTTCTAGGGTTTTTCAAGCATTAAACACTAATTTCTAGTAGCTGTCATTATAGTTGTATTTTGGATGTACAGTTCCTTCTTTCAGAGTGGATCAGATACCATGTTAGTTTTTATAAGTTATTTTACTTAGGATATTTATCTGAAATAATAGAAATCACAACAATACATCACCGATACACAAGATACACAAGGGACGAAGATTTTCATTGTGGAAACCATAAAGGAGAATATCCTGAAAATTTCCTCACAATAGTTTTATCACAAGTATAAGATGACAAGATAGAATAATCCAAGAACAATATGTCTATAGCATCTCTCTCTCCCTCCTCTTCCTCTCTCTCCTAACGAGCACATGAGAGAGAAAGTGAAGTGTGTGAGAAATGAGAATGGTGGCTCCCTATTTATATCCTTTATTTGAGTTGTTAACTCAACCACTAGGTCGTCCAGTTTACCATTGGAGCCGACCTACCTAACAATACTCATAAACACATTTTACTTTATTTAAATTGGGGACTATTTCCCCGACTTACAACATAGGGTTTAATTCAGTGATCATACACAATGATGACATCCCCAAAGGAGGAACACACATTCTGGATGGGGATACAGTAGTATACAATAGTAATATACATTAGAATATCTTCCGAAGTTACAATTACAACAACAACTGAACTAAGATAACACACTCTAGCATAAATTAAATTTACACACTTTATCCCACCCTACCTTTCTTAATATATGATACCTATCATAATATACTTTAGCCTAGCATACATAGAGTAATATATCATACCCTATAGAATTATTTCCTACCTAACATAGTATACCCTACTTTAAACTCACCTATCATAGTTACCCTCGCTAAGCCTATCCCACACTAACACCGCAGTCTAGTATAAACTAACCTAACACAACTTAGCCAACCTACCTTAAGAAATGAATTCTACCACTATCTTATCCTATTATTTCCTACCGTATCCTAGGTCATCTATCCTACACCAACCCAACCTATGTAACTCAATCTATCATATCCTACCCTAAACTAGAATACAAATACCCTAATGTAGTCAAATGTACCCTAAACTAGCATACAACTACGCTACCCTAGCCTATTCAACCCTATTTTAAAACTACCATACAATTATTATATCCTAATCTACATAAACCTATTTGACAATAAACATAACATGTCCCATCTAATGTAATCAACCTTATCATATTGCACCACTACCTTACCCTAAACTACAATAGCCTAATTTAACTTAGACTACTTAGTCAAATCTACCACTACGTTGAACTAAAATAGATTGGCCTACTTACACTAGCCTAGACTACCTTAATGTACACTATATAAAAATACCTTATCCTATGCTAGTTTAACCTATCTCTCCCCTCCGTACCATACATTACCATATCGTAGCCCTACTACTCATAGACTACTTTATCTACTAGATTAATACCTTACCCAATACTATAAATAACTTTTCATGTTGCACATAAACTAATATATCCTACCCTAGACTAACCCTGCGTAACAAACTAATCTACCATATTTTATACTAACTTACCCTACCAATCCTAGACTAGCTTAACCTACATTAACATAAAACACCCTAGCATATAGTAACCTAAGATACCTTACACACCCGGTGTGGTCTAATATACTCTACACTACCCTAGCATAACCTATTCTACTGTACCTTAGTTTACCTAACCTATTCCACCTTATCTTATATAAACCTATGCTACCATAATTCATCATACAAATACCTAATGTGTTATAATCTACTTTACTCTTGACTAACCTACCATAACTAGACTAGTTTATCATAAACTATTGTTTCAAATCCTACCAATACTAGACTAGCCTAACCTACACTAAGACAACACATCCTAGCATACACTAACCCAACATACCTTACACAACATACACTATCCAATGTACTATACACTAACGTAGCCTAAGCCATTCTACCCTACCTTAGCATACCTAACCTAGTCTACTTTATAAAAAATACACCTACCCTATCTAACCTAATATGCCCTTAACCCGCCTTAATTTTGCCTACAAATACCCTAATCTAGCATAAACTACCTTACTCTATCAAAACCTACCATGAATTAGGCTACCCTACCCTACCCTACCCTAGCCAAACCTACAATAACATAACACACCTTAGCATACACTAACCTGGTGACACTCTATTTTACTCTACTTTAGGATACTCTGACCAAGCCTATCCTATCCTAGATAACATGTGAGTGTATAACAAATAATATTATCCAATTTAAATAACCAAACACAAACATACACCATAAAGTGTATAGAGTACAACCTACATCCATGTACAAATTGTCTTATATCATGTGTATTGTAGAATTTTATGTTTTGGAAATTAATATATGAAAACAAAATATAATTCATCATAATTCAAAATCAATAATTAATACAGAATATATATCCAATACAATTCAGTGTCAAGTATAAACAAGAAAAAAAACATCCATTGCAAACATTAATACTTTCAATAACCAAACACAAACATACATATACATAAAATGTAGAATGCATAAATTATTTGTATACAAAATGTTTTGTAAGATGTGTAATGTAGGAATTATGACTTATAAATTCCACCTCAATAGCCAATTTCAAAATACAAGCATAAGGGCGCTCGCAGGAAGTTGGTTCCACCTTTTAGTGCCACTTTAAAAATAAAAAACACACTTCCGAAATGTAAAATCCACAATGCATATGTTTTATTGATGTTATGTTCGGAAAGCCTGAGCCCAAAGACAACAATAAGCTTAGTTAGTAGATATCACATATGCGATATATTGCATATGCATCTTTAAAGTTACCAATATCGCAAGTGCGATATTGAAAACCAAAAAAAGATAAAGCAGAGGTCGCGGGCCTCAATTTCTTATTTACACAGTGAGTTGCATATTGGGAAGGTGAAATACTGCACCAGCGTTTTGCGTTAGAGCATTTGGAGGTGGCTTTGGAGGTGGCTTGGCTCCAATAGTAGGTAACTACTCATATCATCCCTAGTTGTATTCAATATTTGTTTTTTTTTTTGTTATCTTCATAGTTTTTATAATTGCCAAGAACTTAAAATGAATTTAATAAAAAAATTGAATTAAATCAAATAACGATATATTAAAACAATTTGTAATTCATTGTGTTAATCTTAACAGATAATAGGAATGTTCAAGATACTGTGCAAAATGAACCAAACCCAAACACGAACCCAAACACGGACACGAACCCAAACCAAACCCGGAAACAAACACAAACACGAACGGGGAACAAGACTGCAATTCCTAGATTCTAGCTCGTTTGGGTGCACTAAGGCTCCTTAGCTCATCTTTTATAGGGGGGTTTGTTTGAGACAATCTTTAACCAAGGAATTGGACAACATAACAAACACAATTTCGAATTCCCAAGGATCTTTGTAGAACATCAGCTCGTACAGAGAATCCATGAGGCAATACTATTCTGATGGTTTGAGTTGTAAAGACATCAAAAACATAAAGATTACAAAAGATGAATTGTTTTATTTATTCTGGGACCCTATGTAACATCCCCGACCCTCCGACCAGCGAAGAGGATGCTACCATACACCAAACATCCGAGCAACCGCCCCATGAACATGAACATCCATAAAATTTGAAACAAAATGCTTTGAACTAGAACATGCATAGATACATAGTTATTTATCGTACAACGAAAGCAAACATACGTTCATACAAGCATTCAACATGTTCATCATATTCATTAAACAGTAAGTATAAATTCAAAGACGAAATGGTCAAGAATACTCAGCTTATAAAGGATTCGTTCTGCAACCAGCTACGTCGCTGCAACGTTCCACCAAACCATAGGCTAGCGTGCTCCTTAATATCTCAGCAATGCTGCCAACCTCGAGGTGGGCATGATTTCCCCAAGGAATAAGGAACAAGCAGTCTTACACATAGCCAAGGATACACAAATCAGCCAAGCCAACACAATTGGGTTTATCAGGCCATCAACAAGACAACCAGGCCAACATGGTTGGGTTTATCAGGCCAACAAGAAGCTGGGAAAGGCTATCTGCTAAGATGGTGAGCTCACTACAAAGCTAGGGACACCTACACCAGAACTATTTTGACTTCTAAGACACCCACACACACCCAACACAAGGAATCAGTCCCTTCTCTGCTACACAACCCCTCAGGCCCTGACTTCCCTTCCAGTGCTATTCAAGGGTTGTGAAGAAGAAAGCCAACCCTATAGATCTATCTGTGTGGTTCCCAAACACACTAGGTTTTTTAAGCAAATCAAGTTCTCATCCCTACTCAACATAGTCTGAAGACCAACCACTGCATACACACAGTCAAACCAGCAATTCACAGCTTGGATAGGGAAAACAATTCATGAATCGTTCTTGGCCCTATCATGGACAAAATGACTCCATAATAGCCTACAACAGCTCAAAATGTAAAAATAACACAGCCAAAAAAATGTGAATGAGACCACATCCAATGATCAACAATGAAGTGTCTGGACAACTATACAGTCCAATAATGGAAAAAGGAACAACCTCTCTGTGTGAATGGAAGGGAAAACCGCATACTCAGAACAACAATCAGTGAGAGAAAAGAGAGTGAACCCCACACATAGAATCAGGAATCATTTTTATCTTAGCTCTGCGTGAGGAACCATGATGGAGAATCCCAATGGTGCATGAGGAAGCGAAACGCCCCTACGTGAAATCAACAAACTTGGGAGAGTGGGAGGATGTCCCATGCAGTCATGGAGTGAATAATGGAAGATTCGCATGGAGTGATGGGGTAGTGGTTTTCCTTCCATCATGAGGTTCAACCAACTGGTGGAGTGTGCGTGTGGGAAAGGACTGACAGTCCTGCCACACTCCACTCCCCAGCAATAACTACCCCAACTAATCAGTAGAACATTAAAGTGGTAGTTGGATGAGACAAGGGAAGGTGAGTGAAACAAAAAGAGTGGTGACACATGGATTTTACCCAATGGATCAAGTTTTAACATTCACCCTCCTTATCCTTAGTAATATCATGCCCTTTTCAATATGGTTGCAGTGAACATAGTTGGTTGGGTTCATTTAATTAAAATGCATATTTACATGATGACAAAACTTAATATGTGTCGTATACCATGATATACCATTGGCAACAATTCCGTTCGCCGAAACATAACACAACCAAATTGATGGTGGGGATTTTTCCTTTAGCTCCACACCACGATTCATTACAATATATACATCATGTACATTTAATGCAATGGGGTCAAAACCGGGGTGTTACACCCTAGCACCGGATTGGTTCCACCCACCAATCGAGCACACATTTCCATATACTGGTGTGTGGAACCAAATATTAAAGCCAATTGGATGGATAGATGGTATATGGTGTTCAATGAAGACCCTCATGGGAATAGGGACATCCCATTTTATTTCTTGAGGAAGTTGTATGCATAATTCATCCTAGGGAAACATATGAACTATTTCGATATTTTATACTTCCAGGGCGTGGGTCATAGGATGCCCAAAAACAAAGAAGGGGATAGGACTGATCCTAACCATGTGCCACACCCTCCATGCACACAAAAACCCCCTTGGCTAGATCCTCATGCGGGTCCTATGATTGATGATACACAAGAGGCCTTATTCAACTTGACAGATACATTGCTTTAGCATGGGACTGTTTTCCAAGGAAACGTAGGCTAAGTGGTTGACACTTCTGAGGTCGGCCCATCGCATAGTAAGGATCCATCTAGAGATCACACTGGAGATGCAAAACATTCAAACCATCGTGTTAATCCATACCCTTGAACAATGTGTGGAGGAATATGCTATGGCCCTACTTCAGAGTTCCATTACGATGGATTACTTAGATATGTAAGTAAAACTCATTATTTTCATATTATGTTTTTTTATATTACAATTTTCAATTGTTTCACAATTTATTTCTATTTAATTATCTAACGAATTATGTGAACAAATATACAGTTGGTGTCCCATGATATCCCAAATTCGCATAGTCTGCCAATTGACATTGAGAAAATTGATGTAGTAGTCAATATTGCATATGGGTTTGGTTCTTCACCATTAGTTGTAAGAACTATACTTTTTAATTTGTCATCATTATTTACATATTTATAGTAGATATTGTAATATTCAATACATCCTAATATGGATACAATATGTTTTATGCAGGGTGAGAAGGATGAGTATGTGGAATCCCAACCTAGTCCCTCTCATGTAGAGGAAGATTCCCAGAACCAGGTATTATTATAAATATGCTTTTGATTATGATTTTAATAATTCAACATTCATGCTTTTAATTTTTAGAATTTTTCTAATTTTATCTTTATGTTTTGTTACGTAGCATTATATCTTGATGCATGACCCTCCTCTCCCCCGCCCCTAGGTACCTGTATGTCTCGATTTATTTGAAAAAATCATTGTCCCTCCATGTTGTATATGTCTCATTTTCATTGTATTATCTGACATTGACATATCTTACTTTATGCAGGCATCTATTGAGCCACTAGTGCTTGAAGAGAACCAAAGCGAGGTTGGTGGCGACCAACCTCTTCCCCCCCACCAGGTGCATGTATGTTTCGCTTTCTTTGCAAACATAATTTTCCATCCATGTAGTATATATGTCTCTAATTATTTTTATTATATGAAATTGACATATGTTAATTTATGCAGGCTTCTAGTGTGGCACCGGTCCTTGAAGAGCACCAAATCAGTGACCCACCTTTTGACGAGCCAACTTATATGTTTATGTATGGCTTTCTTTTAATTGTGATTTTAATGATTCAACATGTACTTTCTTAATTTTTTGAAATTGTCTAATTGTATCTTTATCCTTTTGGACATAGGAATGTGATTTTGATGATGCTAACCAACAAGCAAACTTCTTCGCTAATGCATGTAGAAATTCTTGTATCATGTTGATAGTTGTTCGAACCACTGGTTACACACCTCCCCATGTCCCCCAGGTATATTTATATATTGGAACTCTTTCTTATAATGCTTTTTGTAGATGCAAGTATCGTTTTCCTTCTTTACCCCATTGATATGCTGACATTGACATATATATTATTGTTGGAATATCAGTACAACCTCCACATGGTATAACCGCCACACCTCTCGGAATATAAAACAAGTGGACTAACCACCACTCCTAGTGATAGGGCCTTGTATTTGGTTTCAAATGTTCACCAACATCTGCAGGTTTTGGTGTAACGACAAACCTTACATGGTATTAGAGCTACAAGGAGCACAACCTTGCCATCTTGTACATGGTATCAGAGCATAGGTATGAGGTTCAATTCCCCTGAACTACACCGGAGGGGGGGTGTTAAAGTATCGGTAAAACCTCCACATGGTATAATCGTTGCACCTCTCAAAATATAAAACAAATGGACTAACTGCCACTCCTAGTGATAGGGCCTTGTGCTGGGTTTCAAATGTTAACCAACATTTGTAGGTTTTGGTGTAACGACAGAACTTGCATGGTATCAGAGAATAGGTCTCAGGTTCAATTCCCCTGAGCTACGTTGGAGGCGGGGTGTTGGAGTATCAGGACAACCTCTATATGGTATAACCACCGCAACTCTGGGAATATAAAACAAGTGGACTAACCACCACTCCTAGTGATAGGGCCTTGTGTTGGGTTTCAAATGTTCACTAGCATCTGTAGGTTTTGGTGTAATGGAAAATATTAACCTTACAATTATGTTATGCAGTTTGATAGTGTGCGAGTGGTTATTGAAGAACACCCAATTGGGGTCATTTCTCACCCACCTCGCCCTCACCCCCCCCCCCCCCCCCCCC
>LPNX010452448.1:168690-189314 GCA_001517045.1 Pseudotsuga menziesii
CATATCTTACTTTATGCAGGAATCTATTGAGCCAGTGGTGCTTGAAGAGCACCAAAGTGAGTTTGTTGGTGACCCACCTCTTCCCCCCCACCAGGTACATGTATTTTTTACTTTCTTTGAAAACATCATTTTCCATCCATGTAGTATATACGTCTCTGATTCTTTTTATTATCTGAAATTGACATATGTTACTTTATGCAGACTTCTCGTGAGGCACCGGTGCTTGAAGAGCACCAAATCGATAACCCATCTCTGAAGAGCCAGCAAGTACATTTTTTGTGCACCCATGTAATATAGTTTTATTTGTACATGCAAGTAAGCTTTTCGCGCACCCATTGATTTTTTGACATTGGCATATATATATTTTTATGTAGGTTTATAGTGAGCAGGTGGTGCTTGAAGAGCACCCAATCGGGGTCGTTGCTAGTGAGGCACCACAACCCACCATTACTTAATCATGTCCAATAAGTAGAAATGTTGTATTGGTTTGGAATTTGAACAAATGTACATAGAATTTTTATAGGTTCGTAAACTAACTTACAAATTTTGGTTTTTCTACAGTCTCCACTAATGCTACCTATCCCTCTTATTCATCATGGGGATCACCAATGATCAGTCGAAAAAGAAAGCAACACTTATCCAAAGACATTGGAAGTAGCAGCAAAAGGGGGGATAACTAGAATAAATGTATAGGGGGGATACATAGATGTAATTTTTTTTTATACACACAGATGTATAGTTTGATCCACTACTTTGTATTATGGCCTTGTGGCATGCCAATTTTTGTAACATTATTTGTATACATATATAATATAAAGCAAGGTTCAAATTTATACATATATTGCTGACTTGATCTTGGGACATGATATGTGTGGTTCACATGTGTGCTAGTATGAATGTCCAATACTTAAAGGAAGAATTTATGATTCATCCAACGAAGATCAAGTAACGATTAAGTAAGTCATGGGAGATAATTAGTAGACACCATAAACATAACCATACCATACAACTACCTAAATTTAACTGTCATCAACTTTTTAACATCATAATCATACCATACACTACCTAAATTACATACACTAACATCATAACATCATAGCCATAGCACTAAATTTAACATCATGTACATGTGTTTCTACTTCTAAGTCATGCATGCATCTGTAATATACCATATCATACCCTACAATAACCTATGATACTAACATCATAACATACTAACATACCATACCATACTAATATACCATACCATACCCTACAATACTAACATACCATAACATAACATGCACCATAACATACTAACATCATACCATACTAACATACCATAACATACTAATATACCATACCATACCCTACAATACCCTATGATACTAATATACAATTTGGTGTTCATGAAACCCTAGTTGGTTTTCAATATGTACATGTACATGTGTTTCTAATTCCATCTCATAACTTGTAAAGAGGTCACTAAACCCTAGTTCCATCCACTAACTTGTCAACCATAGTGCACGGGGGCTTCACTTGTTGACCAATATCTTATCACGTTAGTTCATATTGTGGGTTTTAAAATTGTCAAAAATCTAACCAATATATTGTAGGCATTGGGGGGATGAGGGGTTTAAGGTGGGTCTGGGTAGGGTGGTTTATAAGGTTTGAGGTATAAAAATGGGTGGGGGGGAGGTTTTAAGTATTGGGAGGGGGTTTCAACAAAAATAGTTTGGGTCAATATTTCTCGAAATTAAGGGTATTCTTTAATATCCCACGATTGCACGTGCTATGTGAGAGGTTCACTAAGTGAAGTCCCCATGCCATAGTGGTAGCATGCAATTTGGTGTTCATGAAACCCTAGTTGGTTTTCAATTTTTTCATGTACATGTGTTTCTAGTTCCATCTCATAACTTATCAAGAGGTCACTAAACCCTAGTTACATCCACTAAATTTTTAACCATAGTGGTAGCATCCAATTTGGTGTTCATGAAACCCTAGTTGGTTATCAATATGTACATGTACATGTGTTTCTAGTTCCATCTAATAACTTGTAAACAGGTCACTAAACCCTAGTTCCATCCACTAACTTGTTAACCATAGTGATAGCTCATGCAATTTGGTGTTCATGAAACCCTAGTTGGTTTTCAATATGTACATGTACATGTGTTTATAGTTCCATCTCATAACTTCTAAAGAGGTTACTAAACCCTAGTTCCATCCACTAACTTGTCAACCATAGTGGTAGCATGCAATTTGGTGTTCATGAAACCCTAGTTGGTTTTCAATATGTACATGTACATGTGTTTCTAATTCCATATAATAACTTGTAAGGAGGTGACTAAACCCTAGTTCTGTCCACTAACTTGTCAACCATAGTGGTAGCATGCAGTGTGGTGTTCATGAAACCCTAGTTCCATCCACTAACTTGTCAACCATAGTGATAGCACATGCAATTTTGTTTTCAATATGTACATGTACATGTGTTTCTAGTTGCATTTCATAAGTTGTAAAGAGGTCACTAAACCCTAGTTCCATCCACTAACTTGTTAACCATAGTGGTAGCATGCAATTTGTCATGAAACCCTACTTCCATCCACTAACTTGTAAAGAGATCACTAAACCCTAGTTCCATTCACTAACTTATTAACCATAGTGGTAGCATGCAATTTGTTGCTCATGAAACCCTAGTTCCATCCACTAACTTGTCAACCATAGTGATAGCTCATGCAATTTGGTGTTCATGAAACCCTGGTTGGTTTCCAATATGTACATGTACATGTGTTTCTAGTTCCATCTCATAACTTCTAAAGAGGTCACTAAACCCTATTTCCATCCACTAACTTGTCAACCATAGTGATAGCATGCAATTTGGTGTTCATGAAACCCTAGTTCCATCCACTAACTTGTAAAGAGGTCACTAAACCCTAGTTCCATCCACTAACTTGTCAACCATAGTGATAGCTCATGCAATTTGGTGTTCATGAAACCCTACTTCCATCCACTAACTTGTCAGCCATAGTGATAGCTCATGCAATTTGGTGTTCATGAAACCCTAGTTGTTTTTCAATTTGTACATGTACATGCGTTTCTAGTTCCATCTCATAACTTGTAAAGAGGTCACTAAACCCTAGTTCCATCCTCTAACTTGTCAACCATAGTGATAGCTCATGCAATTTGGTGTTCATGAAACCCTAGTTGTTTTTCAATTTGTACATGTACATGTGTTTCTAGTTCCATCTCATAGCTTGTAAACAGGTCACTAAACCCTACTTCCATCCACTAACTTGTCGACCATAGCGATAGCTCATGCAATTTGGTGTTCGTGAAACCCTAGTTGTTTTTCAATTTGTACATGTACATGTGTTTCTAGTTCCATCTCATAAGTTGTAAAGAGGTCACTAAACCATAGTTCCATCCACTAACTTATCAACCCCAATGATAGCATGGAATTTGTAGTTCATGAAGCCCTAGTTGGTTTTCAATTTGTACATGTACATGTGTTTCTAGTTCCATCTCATAACTTGTAAAGAGGTAACTAGATCCTAGTTCCATCTGATAACTTTTCAACCATAGTGAGGTCACTGAGGAAACTAAGCAAAAATCTAGTTTACGAAATCAATGCACAATGAAGTAAATGGTCCTTAAAAACATGAGGGAGAGGGCCACCTAGAGGTAATCGCATGCTAGGAGACCAATGAAGTCAATGGTTCTTCGATCTGACCTGTGTTTTCTGAGTTATGTCTAGTTGAAAGCTGCATGAAAATGTTGTTCAAGGACACTTGGTGACTTCCGATCTAGGAGCTAAAAACCAAATGGAGTAGAAAATTTGCATGCCATTGGCTGCTGCAAGTGTGTATGGGCAAGGCCGTTAGGGGAACCCTACCAACACAAACACGGTCGAGGTTTTTCATGCGTTGACCCACCGGTGAACTAGTTGTAAGTGTTGACCCAACAATGTAATTAAATGTATATTAATATTAAAAACATCAAAAATGTAAATTTAAACAACTCAAGAGCAAGTTATTTTCCAATTTCTATTTGTTGGTGTCTAAAGACACCATTCTTGGTGCCTCTAATGTGCCATAGATGGTGTTTGTATCCTAGGCACACAAAAGGATAGAAATTAGTACTCTGGTAAGAAAATAAAGAGAACCCAATGAAAATGTGCAAACATGATTTATAGATAACTCACTTGAGGTTGTACGATCACGTTTATAGTGTCTAGTATCCTCTGAATAATATTATGTCTGTGAATGTAATCCGTCAATCACCGGTTTATTACATTGGCTATAAACTAAGGATAAATAATTGAAATTGTTCTTCAGCATGCACTTTAAAGGTTAAATAACGCACCTAATAATGCACTCCGATGAGTAGGCCATCTGGATCATCTCTACTACCGATGGTGTCTGTCAATATTTTGTGCTCTATATGAGGTAGCAAGTATTGTACATGTGACCTATTTTTGTGACTAAGTGTGTGAAACTTGAATTCTATACCAACTACTAGGTTGGTGAAGTGGTATATAGTAGCTCCTTGTCTATAATCCTGATATACATACCCACCCTTCATTTTCTATTGTGCTACAAGTGTCAAGTACTCCCCTTTTATAACCATCGAGCCAGTTGGGAATTCAATATTTTCATCATTTGTAATAGGTTCGAGAATGGTTTGTTTCCCCTCTAAGCAACGTGCCAACCAATAGTTAGAACCCAATTCATTATTTTTTGGGGCAACCACTACATATATCTGACATGTGAAACGAAATAGGTCGAGTTAAAAATACATTTTTTTAATAAGGTCTTGCCTTTCTAATTTCTACATAAATTAAATTCTACTTAGGTCGAGTTAACAATACATAAATGCAATTTTTTATTTAGGTATTACTAATTTACTTTTTGGTACCTACTTGTATGATATCCGATATGTGATCATACTCTGTAGAAATATGTGTCTGAGCATATTCCAAATGCTCTATTTCATTAACCACATTGAAATTGGTGCCAAGTGTCACTCAATCCCATGTATCAATTGTATCTGTATACTCACAATCATCCCATTCATCAATGCTATGGGCACTACAAAAGGAAGCCGTCATTCTTGTCCAAATTTGTAGGGCTGAGTTGTCTGAGCTTCTAATTGAATGAAAGTGTCGAGTTCCATGCACTATGTTCACCCGATGTGTTTGGGATCGGTCCACATTTTCACCTCCTAGAATATTCTCCACACTAGGTTTTTCCTTGTTGCTTGTTCTCCCATGACAGATGCACAACATTTCACTATAGATGCAATGTCTCGAAGGTGAGCACCTGTAAACTTCATCTCTTCCCTTCGAAGGGAATTTTTTATGCATGCAAAAGCACCATCATGCTATCCTTTTCCATGACCAGTTTCAAAGTAGTTCCATACATGTGACACCTTGTATTTTATGTGTAACAAACAAAACCATTCAAATACATGTGCATTCTTGAGATGTCTAGCACAACCATCTAACCAAATGAAATGACGATAAAATGGTATATCCATATATATCACATGATAATAGAGTAATTTAAATCAATGTTGCATGTAATGGATGTCATGGCTCTAGTAGTCACTTATGTAGAAGTGACTTTATTTTAGTATCACACGTTTCTCTTTATTGTTATCTACCCCATGTTGATACGTGATATGCACCATTATGCTCACCTGCTCTGAGTGATAGTATTGACTTTGTATTTCATTTTGTGGTTGTAGGGTGTAATTTTCCACAAATTCAACCATTGATAGTATTCTTCCGAGAGGGAAGGTGTCTCAAGATATTATGAATTGCTCATCTTGCCACCATGCCATATCAACATGTTGAATGTACTATTGGATCTTTCCATGAAAATCTGAAATAAAATCACATACTTGCACCTGGTGTAAAAAAATAAACAGTGTTATAAAACAACATAAAAATATGCGTACATGAATATTAATATGTCAATATTCAATAATTTACCTATGAAGTCACCAATTTAATCTTCTTGCTTTCCTTCCCATTATGTAGCTAATATGTCTCATACTAATAGTTCTGCTTTTGGACAATTGCATTCTCGAATGCTTGATCTTCACTCTCATGGATGCAATCAAACCATAATGATAGCCCGCCACAATTGTTGCAAGAACCCTCTACACATTGTTTTAAGTAATGTGTCTACCCATATTTCCTCAGACACATTATGCTATGGATGAAATCTCTGTATGACATTGGCGGTACTGTGCTTGAGCATTCCTAGACATGGTTAGGATGCAAAAAATGACGTATATGTCTAAATGTATGGTAATATAGGTCAAACTCTATGTGGTATCTAGAACAAGTGTTCCAAATGGTACTGATTCTAGCATACCAAGGCTTGCATTTTTCAAAAGATCTTTTCCCGAGCCTTAGCTCTATGTGGGAAAATTTAAACATCTCGAACAGTTAAGATTGTGTCATGCCAAGATAATTTTTAACATGAGGTTGAATGTTTCTAGAACCCCTACAATGATTTAACACATCCTTCATGTTAGAAGAAGGCCTAGTGTTATCATGCCAAAACATGTGCACTAGGCCCTTCACTGCTTCGACTAACTTCATGTCTTTGTGGGGAAACCTACCACTAAATGCCCATAATGTTTCCATTTGTCCCTCTGCCTCAAGGTTGTCTCTTCTTACTGAATATTTTTTAAGTGTCTTTGGATGTAAAGGAACAATTTGTGATGTGCATTTAAGTAAACGACGTTGTCTTGTGGATCTACGTACAATTGATTCAACCAAAACACAGTGAGCCACATTACAGTCCTGTGAATGAGGTTTTTTACCAATTGATGTGAATGCAGTAGTAAGAGATTTAACAATGCGATTACTTGATTCGATATTCTTCATTGTTATTATGCCTAAATTTCTTCTAACAATTTCCATATTTCTAGATTTAAGCAAAGCTAAAAACAATTGGCATTTACCTACTTCAGATTTGTTATAAAAATATTGTTTCATTATTTGAGAACAATGACGAAGGATAGTTCGTTTAGCCACATTACCTTCCATGGAAGTCAATTCACTCTCATCCACTTGTATGCGTTTAGGAGTTCTCTTTCATTTTGATGCAAAATTTCTTTCCGTTTGAAATGATGGAGTGACGTTTACATCCACTACAGGCTGACAACTTCGATTAGGATATTGAACCATTGGCCATGGTTGTTGCTGAGTCACATTTGCATCGGGAGTAACATAATTATTGAACTCTTCACAAGATGTTCGTTTACAATGGATCAATAATATCATCTTCCCTATAACCAGCTTCCTTTAATGTTGCATTATCTTCCTCAGCCTCTACGTCACATATCTATTGAGGGGGAATGGGAACTATTTGCTCAACTAATGTATGCCAACAATTTCTTGAATCTTCCATATTTTTTTCTTTTTTTATTTTCAGCTTCTTTTGGTGTAAGCACCTTCCTCTCTAACTTCTGACCTTTATTACATACATTCCCCATTGAAGTCCACCCAAACTTGTACAAAACCTATGGATTTATGTAAGTAATGATTAAATTGTACATTGAATAGTTCTTTGTGCATGGGTTTAGAAGAATTATGTCTTTTGCTATAGTAAACCTGACCCACATCATGCAACCCAACATTTTTTATATAACACATATCGCATATGTGATATAACGCATGTCTGTTTTATCGCATATGCGATATGGATACAATGCTTTTTAATTAATGAGCAGTTTTTTATTACATGATCTCCAAATCGCATATGTGATATATCGCACACGCGATTTAGTGCATATCAAATATTAAACTTGACTTATCCATTTTTATCAAATATTAAATATCCAATGCATATCAAACTTGGACTAAAATATGTTAAACTTCTATAACCTTACAATGGACCCCATACCAATGGTTAATACCTCCAAACCTATCCTTGGACCATGGTAGTGTCTAAATAGCTATCTCTTGTCTTGAAATATTCATAATGGTTCGTATATGACCATGGTCAATGCCTCTTGAGCAATATTCAAAGCATAAAATAGAATAATGGCACATATATCTCATATTAAGGCTAAATATCCCCTTTAAAGGGCATGTGTAGTTCTTTAAGACTTGTTTTTATTACACTGTTGTCCCATTACCATGGTTAAGACCCAGAGACCCATCCTTTGTGCGTAAAAAATCATAATGACACATGTATCCCACTAAAGGCCAAATATTCCATCTATAAGGCATGTGTGTTGATTTAGGGACTTATTGTCTACTCTTCCATGACTATAGTTGTAGTCCAGAGACCCATTCCTCCCATCCAAAAACTGATAATGGCACCCTTATCCCATTATAATACCATTTAGACTCCCAATATTCCATCCAGATGGTCTATGGGGTGTATCATGGCTCAACATTACATTAATTAAGAGGGGGGGGGGTTCAAAGGAGGGAGAGGAAGGTGTGGAGGGAATCATGGGAGGGAGGGATTGGTATGATGATGATGACGATAACGATGACGATGATGAAAATGATGATGATCATGATCATGATCATGAATAGTATGACTATGATGTCGATGATTATGGTGATGATTACGATGATGAGGATGATGATGACTATGATGGTGATTATAATGATGATGATGATGATGATGATGACAATGATGATGATGACTATGATGATGATGACGAGGATGAGGACGATGATGATGATGAGGAGCAGGAGGAGGAGGATGACTATGATGATGATGATGAGGATGAGGGTGATGAGGGTGATGATGATGAGGAGGAGGATAATGATGATGATGATGACGATGACGATGACGATGATGATGAACAATGATGGTGATGATGATGATGTTGATGATGATGACTATGATGATGACGATGACGATGATGATGACGAGGATGATGATGTTGATGATGACGACAACGATGATGATGATGAACAATGATGGTGATGATGATGATGACTATGATGTTGATGATGATCGTTGCAATGATGATGATGATGAACAATGATGGTGATGATGATGATCACGATGACTATGGCTATGATGACGATGATTATGATGATGATGATGATTACGATGATGAGGGGGAGGATGATGACTATGATGATGATGATGAGGATGAGGGTGATGATGATGATGAGGAGGAGGAGGAGGAGGAGGATGACGACAATGACAATGATGATGAACAATGATGGTGATGATGATGATGATGAGGATGATGAGGGTGATGATGATGATGATGATGATGATGACGATGATGAGGATGATGATGATGATGAACAATGATGGTGATGATGATGATGATGATACGTTTAGTTGAAACTTTGATTTGATTTTATTTTCAAGCATTTGCAATGGAATGGTGATGATGATGAGGAGGAGGATGATGACAATGATGATGATGACTATGATGATGATGATGATCATGATGCCGATGATGATGAAAACTTATGGTGATGATGATGATGATGATGACGACGACGATGATGATGACGATGATGATGATCACAATGATGATGATGATGATGATAATGATCACGATGACTATGGCTATGATGATGATGAGAATGATGGAAATGAGATTTCACCTGCTTACTATAAATACTAATTACTAAATCTTGAAAATTGTCAAAATCTTTAATACACATATAAACACTCATTACAATGATGGCCACACACTTGTTTGAAGATTGTTGGTAACAAATGATCTGTTCTATTCTATGGACTGTAAATTTGCAGACGTCAATGAACAATCATCCACCCCTCATATCACTCCTATCCCCCCTTCATAAATGTCCTCCCTCCATCCCCCCCTCATATATCTCCCATAACCATCCCTCCCTTCCCCTTATATTTCTACTCCCTTCATCCCCCCATATATGTTCCCTAACCATCCCTCCCTCCCAAGATTCCCTCTAGAACTTTTTCTCCCTCCTTTGACACCCCCCCCCTTTAACCAATGTAATGTTGGGCCATGAACCACCCCATAGACCGTCTGGATGGAATATTGGGAGTCTAAATGGTATAATAATGGGATAAGGATGCCAATACTCTTTTTTACTCTCGTACCAAAGTAGTTAAGAAAAAATGCATATGTGTTATAATGCATATGCCATATAAATCCCATATGCGCTACATCGCATACGCTATATGAATCGCATATGTGATATGAATAAGCTATAATGCATATGCATTTTTTTTAAACTTAAAAACTTGGCGGGAATAAGGTTTGGCATTATGTTGAGAATTAGCTTCGGACTACCGAACCTATTAGCTAGGACATAAAAACCAGGGCTATTGCCTGTCTTTTAGAATTGTATCAATATGCTCAGTTTCAATGACGTGTTTTGCTTTGAAAAACACAATGTTTTTTCATGAAAAATTAGAATATTGTAGAGTATGATCTTACGATTCTGAATATGTAATTTTTTCATTTAAATGTATTTTTTAATTATTTATTATAATTTTTCTAAATGACACACGTTAGATTTTGAAAATAGATACATCGATTGTTTTTTATATAAATTTTGATTGCCTTCACCATTTGCCAAGAAAACTATATGGTGTACTAATAGAGAGTGATATCTACAATATTATATATAGAAATCAAGGATTTTATTAATTTTTTCCTCTAAAGTGTTGCACCTGCATAGAACATTTTAATTTCGATCTTTTCTGACTTCAATAATTAATAATAATAAAATAATTCATCAAACGATATGAATAAATAGTGTTGCACTAGGACCATATGTCCTTTACATGTCTGCAATATTTTATACAAAATTGACATCATTTACCTCATATATTGCTGCACCCGCACAAACATATATGTTATAATGTGCTGAAATTTTGAAAACCCAATTTCGCGGAAACTAATTTTATAATCAATTACGCACATATTTTTCTGCATAAATGTTATATATTATGAAATCTTATTCAATTACCTATCTTTTGTATTTTTATTTAATCTTCAAATACGTTAGGGAAGCACCCATAATTGTGACCTAAAGTGAGAGGTTCCGGTTTTTTCAAGTATTATGTAGCATCTAAAGTGTCTTTAAAGGAGTCCATGATTGTGCATCATCCCATAAGTGAACAAAAAATATTTTTTCAATCCCAATATTTAAAATAAGGGAACACTCACATGCACCATGTGTAGATAGTGTAAATTATAGGTATATACAAAATGTGGTTATATCTTGCATTAGTATAAACTAGAAATAAATATACCAAGCACATTGTAAGTCATCATAATTAAAAAACAATAGTCAACACAATAAATATATTAAATACATTTCCATGTCAAAATACAAGCATAAACACACTATTTTAAATAAACAAACACACAAACATACAATGTGTAAAAAGTGTACATTAGATGTATAAAAAAATGTGTTATATCCTATGTACAAAGTGAAATTTTAGGATTTAGAATTGAACACAAAATACAACTCATGATATTTAAAAACCAATAATCAATACAACAAATACATATAGCAAAGTCATGTCAAATTACAAGGATCCGCAAATATTTATAAATATTGTTTTATCCTTTAAACATAAACAAATTTTCATTCCTCTTTATACAATTTTAAATAAGCAAAAATTTGCATAGACAAAAATGTAAAAATCTAAGTTACATGTGTTATATCATATATATATTGTACAATTTAATGATTTAGGAAAAACAAATTTGCATTGCACAGTATACACTTTTATCTAAGCAAACATTCACATACACAAAAATGTAAAATTTGTAAATTAGATGTGTCATATCATATTTGTAATGTAGAAGTTAATGATTTAGGAATAAATTATGCAATATTATCTCAAATTAAAAGCATTCACAAACATACATTTTTTTACCATATGAATATAAAAAAAATGAATTCCACATTATACAATCTTAAATAAGCATACTTTCACATCAAAAAATGTAAATTATAAGTGTTATACCATATGTAATGTACAATTTAATGATTTAGGAAAAACAAATTTTCATTGCATACTATACACTGTTATCCAAGCAAACATTCGCATACACAAAAATGTAAAATTTGTAAATTACATGTGTTATATCATATATGTAATGTAGAAGTTAATGATTTAGAAAACAATTATTCAATATTACCTCAAAATTAAAAGCATTCACAAATATATACAAACTTTTTTTTTATCATATGAATATAAAAAAAAGAATTCCACATTATACAATTTTAAATAAACATACTTTCACATAAAACAAAAATGTAAATTACAAGTGTTAAAATATATGTTATGTAGAATTTAATGATTTAGATAAAATAAATCTATATTATACACTATACAATTTTAAATAAGCATATATTCAAATACACAAAGATGTAAAAAGTATAAATAACTTATGTTATATCATATAGGTAAAAAAACAAAATGCAAATAAATTACAATACTACTCGCACTACATTACTCTAAAAAGGGTAATGCCCCACCTCTATAGAATTTGTAGTTTAATCCCAACTCCCTTAAAATGTATATATATTATTATGGTGTACAAAATTCTCTCTTAATTTGGGGATGCACAGAGAGAAGTTTAATTCCTTCTTTCTCAAAATGTATCAATAATTACAATGTATAAAACTCAATTTTTGAAATTAAAAAAAAAATGATATATAAATATGCCCATACTTATTTTTAGAAATATAAAATTAGAACCATAAACATATTTGCAATATCAAACAAAAAAACATTAAAAAAATATATATATATATATGAAGATGATAAAATATAGTAAACCCACATGATTAAAAACATACTTAAAAATAACTCAAAATTATAGTTACATCATTTTTAAAAAGCTGAAAATTACAGCTATATTAGTTAGCAACCATTAACGAGGCTGTTAATTTTGGCTATATAACTCCTTATAACCAGCTTTGAACTGAAAAATTAGAAGATACTTCTCCTCCATAAACTTTTAATCAATAAATAAATTAAAAAAATGTCCAACAGAGCATCCCATTATTTGGAATCGATAGGACAGCATCTAAGTTGACTAATATAATTCTTATTATATATTATGTGATGATATTTTATATATTTGATCTTATAAATTCAATATTAGAAATTATGTAATGATATTTTATATATTTCATTCTATAAACTCAAAACTCGGAGCTATTTTAGTAACTAGTTCATATTTTATTTTCTTTAAAATTAAAACACCAGATTTTCTTTAAAATTGAATCATAAATTATTTAAAAGATTTTACAAATCATATAATGGGCCGAATTGATCAAAATAATTTTTTTCAAAGCCAAAGAAAACAGGAGAAGCTAAATATGATAACCCTGAAACATAATAAAAGCAGAAACTAAAATAATAGTAAAAATAATAGTTATAATTATTATTGAATGGCAACTTTTAATGTCATGAAAAAGTAAATTTATTTTTATTTTAAAACCGGAGAGGGAGGAGAACAGATACCTGTATCTGGAATGCTAACAGGGAAATAGTCTCTAACGACAACTAGATAGATCAAACACAATCTCCTCTTCATGTCCGGAAAGCTAAATCCAACTGTCACATTCAAAACTGAGATCCATTCAAATCACTTTTAAAATCATTCATCAAGGGACATTGGAAACCCATATCAAAACAAAAGGGAACCCTAGATTAACAGCAATCCCCCACATTTAAGGACTAGGGTTTGTAGGGATTTTATGATTAAGTTTTTTTTATCAAAAAAGCAGAGATAAAGAGAAAATAATAATAATAATAATAATAATAATAATTTGAAGTGATTCCTGTGATATTGAGAGATAAAGAATTGCTTTTACATAACCATTATTTGAAAAATAGAATAACTTCAATATTTCTTGGAAATCCATCTAAATTCCTTGTTGAAGCTTCCTTGGAAAACCTAAATCAACATGAAGGCCTCATGTTCATGTGGAAGGCTAAAGGATGAAATAAACAGGAACAACTTATACTTATTAAAAAGAGGTAGGATTTTTAGGGCTTCCCAGGCTTCCAAGAACAAAAAAAACATAAAAAATGAAGAACTAAAAAAGAAATAATAATAATAATAATACCTTGATTTAATACATGTGATTTCAAAGATAAAGAATTACTCATACACAACCAGCTGAGGAACATAATAACCTGAACCTTAACTTTAGACTTTGCAAATCTATCGAAATTCTTTGTTGAACTTTCTTGGAAAACCCAGATCAACGCAGAACTAAGCCGTCATGTGGAAGGCTGAATGGTGAAAAAATGAGCACAAACAACTAATATTTAATAAAAGAAGGTACGATTTCTAAGGCTTTTAAGAACAAAGAGAAGACCAGAGATAAGAGAAAAGAATAATAAGATGTACCTAGAATGGACTGCTTGTGATTATTAAAAGAATGCATTGATTTCCATGATGATTATTAATAAAAAGCATTGAAGGCTAAAGAAATTAGCAGAAATACAATTTCTAGGCCTTCCAAGAACAGAGAAAATACCAGAAAATACCAGAAATAAGAGAAAACAATAATAAGATGTACCTGAAATAGAAACAGAATCCCTGTTATTATCTCGAGAAAGAGCCGAGGTACCTCCTCTTTTCCCTTGAAGTTCGTTTGTCCTTTATCACATATATATTCAATCATGAGACCAAACACCTCAAAATGAAACTCGGAATCAAACAGAATTGCAGACTCAGACAAAGAGGAGGAAGAGAGAGGAAAATGATAAATTGTCTGAGATTTGAGAAATATATATCCTGATTCCTCCCCTCTTGATCGAACCGTTGGCACATAAGTCCATAATCTCTAATGCTTTTCTTCAAATTTAATTCATGTTTTTTTTTCCAAGCCTGGTGCTTTGTTTAGAGTAATGAATTTTTTCCAAGCCTCGTTCTTTGTTCTAGAGTAATGGATTTTTTCCAAGCCTCGTGCTTTATGTTTTAATTTTTGGATTTCAATTTTTCCAAGCCTGGTATTTATGTTTTTTTTTGTTTTTCAAATCTCGTGCTTTGTTTAGTGTAATGGCTTTTTTTCAAGCCTCGTGCTTTATGTTTTTATCCTTCTCGATTTTTCCTAGTTCCTGGTATGAGCGATTTCAAAAGGCTGGAACAGCTCAATTGTCATGGGAAGTATATGATCCGGCTGTGAGGGACTCCAGAATTGCATAAATGTTCTTCACCATTGCCTCTAAGCTTATCCATTCAACTTTGTTGTGGGGAATATGTTAAATCATGTAAACCATCTAACTCATTGATCATTTTTTCAAAAAATTATGGAATAAAGCCATTGCTCTACAGTAGAAGCGTGAATAAAAATTGAAGAAAAGCACTTGAGATGCTTTTTGGATTTACATACGGAGTTATCTACTAATGGTTCGATCAAGAGGGGAGGAGTCAAGATATATATTTCTCAAATCTCATACAATTTATCATTTGCGTCCTCTGAGTCCGTGTATGGTCCCGAGTTTGAGTCTGTATATGTAATTCTGTCTGATCCTGAGTTCGAGTCTGTATCTGTGTTTGTGTTTGGTTACATGTCTGAGTCTCTATGCTATAGAGGAGGGAGCAGCTTCTGGACAAACACACTTCAAGGGAATGGAGGAGGTACCTCAACTCTCTCTCAATATATTTACAGGGATTCCATTTCAGGTACATCTTATTATTCTCTGGTCTTCTCTCTGTTCTTGCAAGCCCTATAAATAGCACCTCCATTTAATAAATATCAGTTGTTTTGTTAATCGTACCTCCAGGAAGGAATTTCGATGGACTCCTTTTAATAAATATCACGTGTTTCTGTTCATTTCTTTTGTGTTCATTTCGGCTTAGTTCTGTGTTCATTTGGGTTTTCCAAGAAAGGTTCAACACGGGATTTCGATTGATTTGCAAAGTCTGAAATTATCGTTGAGGCGATTCTGTGTAAAAGCAATTCTTTATCTCTCAATATCACAGGTATCAAAACAAGGTATTATTATTATTTTCTCTTTAGCTCTGTTTTTTCCATAAAAACCTTATAAACCCCTTAGATATAGGTAATTTCTAGTAATCCCTTCAACCTGAATGAGGGTTTCATTCTGAGTTTCTATTAATTTCTGAGGGTTTCTGTTTTTTCCATAAAAACCTTATAAACCCCTTAAATATAGGTAATTTCTAGTAATCCCTTCAACCTGAATGAGGGTTTCTGATCTGAGTTATTCTCGCCCGGGATGGAATTTGACGGGTAAATGCCCCTCGTGGACCAATTTACCTGTCAAATACAGCTAAGATTTTACTAAGACCATCAGAATTCTTAGAATACAGAAAACTTTCCGGAGTCGCCTCCTTTATTCTGTTCCTCACTTTGTAATCTATCAGAGGTATCAATTCTAAGTATTTTTATTATTATTTCCTCTTGAGATTTTCTTTTCTCATAAAATTCCTAAAAACCAAAAACCACGTCCTTAAATGCGGGTGATTACTATTAATTTAGGGTGTCCAATGTCACAAAAACCATGTCCTTAAATGCATGATTACTGTTAATTTAGGGTTGCCAATGTCACATCAAGAATGATTTAAAAAGTAATTTCAATGGATCTAGGTTTCGAATGTTACACTAGGATTTAAAATGTGAATTCGGCACATTTCCGTGAGTATATTTGGTATCGTCCGTACTTCCTTCAACCCTACTTCCTTCAACAAATTAAATCTGTCATCCAAATCGGGTTGAGTTGACGCCGATTTGCTGCACAAACCAAATAAAATCCCATGCCAAATGCTCTCCCAATCATGTTTTAGGCTGTTAAGGTGTTCCAACAAAATAAAATTGCAATTCCCTAATTGCAGGTGTGTATGGCTTTGTTCAAGTTATTTATTTATGTTCTCATTGTTAATTTAATCTAACTTCCTCTATTTTTGTTTGTTGAATTTAGCTTCTATGAATTTATTTATTTTAATTAGCATTTTACAACTTCTTAATGTGAATAGGAAATTGTGTCTCGATCTATCTCGTTAGACTATTTTCCTGTGCCTCAGTTTTTTTCTAAATTAAATTTACTTTTTCACGTTATCATTCAATAATAATTATAACCATTTCCCTTCTGCAATAGTTTCTGCGGTTATCATATTTAGTTTCTGTTTTTATTATGTTTCGTGTTATCCTATTTTAGTTTCTGCTTTATAAGATGACATATATACAAAATCATTACATAATTTATAATGGGATTTATATTTGTCAAAGTAAATGTTATTCCAAATGATGCGTGTTGGACATTTTTTAATTTTTTTATTAATTAAAAGTTTATGGAGGATTAATTTTTTTATTAATTAAAAGTTTATGGAGGAGTTTCACGACATAAATGGCAACTTTATATTAATAACGTGGTTAATGGTTGCCAAGTTATATAACCATAATTTTGAGTTTTCTTTTGGATTTTTTTTAATGATGTTAGTTGACTATATTTCATCATCTATATATGTATTTTTTATAATGTTTTTTGGTTTGATATTGTAGATATGTTTGGGTTTCAAGTTTTATATTTCTGAAAATAAATATAGACATATTTATATATCCATTTTTTTAAAATGTACATTGTAATTATTTATATATTTTGAGAAAGAAGGAATTAAACCTTTCTAAATGTGTGCATCTCATAAATTAAGAGAGAGTTTTGTAGAGTATAATTAATAACAAAATGAATTATTGTTTGAGGGAGTTGGGATTAAACCACTCCTAATTCTCTAAAGGTGGGGCATTACTCTCTTTAGAGCAGTGTAGTGTGAGTAGTGTTGTGTTTTATTTGCATTTTTTTCACTTAAATTCACTCATAACACATGCTATTTACCATCTTTACTTTTTTGTGTATGTAAATATTTGATTATTTAAAATTGTATAGTTTGCAATGCATATTTTTTTTTTCTAAATGATTAAATTCTACATGAAACAAATGATATAACACTTATAATTTAGATTTTTTGATGTGAAAGTATGCTTATTTAAAATTGTATAATGTGGAAATGAAATTTCTTATTTTTATGTTCATATGGCCAAAAAAAATGTTTATACATATATATATTTGTGAATGTTTGTAATATTTTTCTAAGCCATTAAATTCTATATTAAAGATATGGTATAACACAAGAAATTTACAAATTTTACATTTTTGTGTATGTCAAAGTTTGTTTAAATAAAAGTGTATAGGGTGCAATGCAAATTTGTTTTTCCTAAATCATTAAATTGTACATTACAACACATGTAATTTACATTTTTACATTTTTTCCTATGTAATTATTTGCTTATTTAAAATTGTATAATGAGAAACTCAAATTTGTTTATGTTTAAAAGATAAGACAATATTTATAAATAGTTGTGGATCCTTGCAATTTGACATGACATTGCAATGTGTGTTTGGTGTATTGATTATTGGTTTTTAAATATGATGACGTGTATTTTGTGTCAACTTCTAAATCCTAAAATTTCACATTGTACACATGATATAACACATTTTGTATACATTTAATCACACATTTTACACTATTTACACATTGTATGTGTGTGTTTGTTTATTTACGATAGTGTGTTTATGCTTGTATTTTGACATGAAAATGTATTCAATATATTTATTGTGTGGAATATTTTGTTTGGATTATGATAAGTTACAATGTGCTTGGTATATTTATTTCTAATTCATACTAGTGCACATTAAACAAGATATAACCACATTTCGTATATACCTATAATTTACACTATCTACACATTGTGCATGTCTATGTTCCTAATTTTAAATAGTGTTCTTGAAAAAGTTTATGTTTACGTATGCTTGTATTTTGAAATTGATTATTGTCCTAGAATTTCTAAATCGTAATTCATACATTACACATAGTATAAAACATTTTGCATACATATGATGTATACTTTTTTACATTTTATGTATATGTATGTGTGTGTTTGGTTATTGAAAGTAGTTATGTTTGCAATACATGCTTTTGTTTGTTTGTTTATACTTGAATTGGAATTGTATTGGGTAGGTCTTTTTCATTGATTATTGATTTTGAATTATGATGAATTTTATTTTGTTTTCATATATTAATTTCTAAATCATAAAATTCTACATTACACATAACACAATTTGTACATGGATGTAAGTTGTAGTCTATACACTTTATGGTGTATGTTTATGTTTGGTTATTTAAATTGGATAATATTATTTGTTACACACTAACATGTTAGCTAGGATAGTATAGATTAGTATAGGATAGGCTTGGTCAGAGTAGCATACAGTAGGGTAAAATCAAGTGTCACGAGGTTAGTGTATGCTAAGGTGTGTTATACTATTGCAAGTTTGGCTAGGGTAGGGTAGTCTAGTCTAAGTTATGGTAGGTTTCTATAGAGTAAGATAGTTTAGAGTGGGTTAAGTTATTTGTAGGCTAACTTAAGGTGGGGTAAGTGTATAATAGGTTAGATAGGGTAGGTTTATTTTGGATAAAGTATACTAAGCTAGGTATGGTAAGTTAGGGTAGAATACTTTAGGCTAGGGTAGTGTTGAGTACATTATATAATGTAGGTTGTTTAAGGTCTGTTGGTTTTTGTATGCTAGGATGTGTTTTCTTAGCGCAGGTTAGGCTAGTATAGTGTTGTTAGGGTAGGCTAGTGTAGAGTAGCATAGACTAGGCTAGCTATGAAAAGTTAGTTTAGGATATTATATTAGTTTGTGTAAGATTTGATACAGTGGGGTATGATAGACTAGTGTAATTATGGTAGATTAGTCAAGAGTAAAGTAGATTAGAGTAGATTAGGTATTTGTAGGCCAACTTATGTTATGGTAGGTTTATATAAGATAAGGTGGACTAGGTTAGGCCTAGTAAGATAGGGTAGAATAGGTTATTCTAGGGTAGTGTAGAGTAGATGGATAAAGTAGGGTGTGTAAGTTATCTTATGTTACTATATGCTAGGATGTGTTATGTTAATGTAGGTTAGGTTAGTCTAGGATTGGTAGGGTGAGTTAGTATAAAATATAGTAGATTAGGTTGTTAAAGAAGGTTATTTTAGCATAGGATATAATAGTTTATGTGGGATAGGAAAATTTATTGATAGTATTGGGTAAGGTAAATTAATGTAATAGATAAAGTAGTCCACGAATAGTGGGGCTATGATATGATAACATATGGTAGGGAAGGGAGATATAGGTTAAAGTAGCATAGGATAAGGTATGCTTTTATAGTGTAAAATAGGGTAGTGTAGGATACTGTATGTAGGCCAATCTAGTTTGGCTCAACACAGTGGTAGATTGGACTAAGTAGGCTAACTTAAATTCAGGTAAGTTAGGCTATTGTAGATTAGGGTAAGGTATTGGTGCAATATGATAGGGTGGATTATGTTAGATGGGACATGTTAGGTTTATTGTTAAATATGTTTATGTATATTAGGCTATAGTAGTTGTGGGGTAGTTTTTAAAATAGGGTAGGTTAGAGTAAGATCGATTAGGCTAGGGTAGTGTAGTTGTATGCTAGTCTAGGGTAGATTTGACTACATTAGGGTAGGATAGGACAGATTAAGTTACATAGGGTGGGTTTGTGTTGGATACATGAACCAGGATATGGTAGGATAGGTTAGGATAAGAAGTGGCACCATTCATTACTAAAGGTAGGTTGGGGTAAGTTGTGTTAGG
>LPNX010452455.1:11617-40144 GCA_001517045.1 Pseudotsuga menziesii
CTAAACAACTGCACGTCGATGAAGAATCGACAACCGATGGGAACGCCAGTTCCGTCAACCAGAATTCCACAAGCACGGCTACATCAATAATCCCACCACCCTCACCACCACCCCCACCTCCTCCGCTACCAACTTCTGAGAGCAGTGAAAGTGATTCAGACATGGGTCATGGATCGACTCACATTCCTCTTTATGAGGGAGACGAAGACCCTCGACCACATTGGTTCTTCTGCAAGTTGACTTGGGAAGCCAACCAGGTTACAGATGAAGATTGACAATTGGCGAAGTTCCCAGGATCCTTAAGCAAAAGGGCATTGACATGGTACATGACCTTTTCAGAGAGACAACCCAGAGCGACAAAAGTCGAGATTAAGGCACAATTCTTGTCATTTTTTAAAACTCCCGACGCTAAGCACCTAGCCACAAAGAAACTCAAAACTACTTCACAAAATCCAGGAGAATCCATCCATGACTACGACAAGCGATGGAAAGATTTACTGAGCCAACTGGATTACGTTATTGATGAACAATTACTAATTCAATGGTTTCTTGTAGGACTATCGCAAAAAGTACGTCGACACATTAGTCTGGAGATGTTCAAAACGTATGAGGATGCGCTAACAAAATCTCTTCAAGTTGAGATGGACAAAGATATACCCGCTTACCCCACAGACCACAGGTTGGAACAACAACTCGAAAATGTACAGAAGTCTTTGAAAGAACTCAGCCTTAAGAATCAGGAGATTTGGTGCACTAAATGCTCAACTAACGGCCATTTGAAAGATAATTGTCGACAAGAATATAGCCAACAAGACGTCTGCTTTGTACAGAACAAATCCTTGTGCGACATTTGCCAGGAACACCAAGATCACTCTACAGTAGATTTCTCGCTTAATATGAAAAACGGTAAGGCTTCCTAGTGCGCCATCTGTGAAACCAAAAGTCACAACACCGTCGATTGTCAGTTAAACCTAAAGAACTGATAGAAATATCATGTAGTATATCAAACAAATGCAGTGGTGCAACATAACGAGCAAAACAATCCATGAAATGATCAGAATAGACAAAGATACGATGGTCGACGATATGAGTGCCGGTATGACAATCGACGCCAAGGTTACAGAGGAAGAGGTCAATTCCCTGGGAATCACGACATACACCCACGTTGACCCACCCAGTGCTTTATATGCTACAAAGAAGGTCACTGGTATGCAAAATGTCCATACAAGGACAAGACTGATCTCAAATTTTGTACCCACTACGGAGTAGGCGATCACTCGCTTGAGGATTTCCCTACTATGTTATAAAAAATTAATACCAAGAAAAATGTTAATGTCTTGTCTTGTGTACAGTAGCATGATGTAATAAATACTAAAAATCTACATATTGTCACTCAACAAGGCACAAAAATAGGACTTGATAACCCTCAAATTAGTAAGATTAAAGAAACAAACGTCTATCCTACCCCGCAACATGAAAAACAAATGTATAAAGAAGCCACACATGTTTTTCAAAACATTACATGACAAGAAGACCTCGACAACAGTCGACCTAACACAATACATCAATTAATCCAACTCGCTCAAATAAATAAATCAGTATCTCAGTTCATAGATTTGTTACAGGAAATAAAAGGCACCAACCCTTAAAAACAAACCAAAAACATATGTAGCTTGAACCAAAAAGACAAAAGTGATGCCGACCCACTTGTCGACCTAGAAATCGAAGGTTACCACGTACGACAAGTAGTGCTCGACTTCGGGTCACAGGTAAATATCATGACCCGAGACACTAGGGAACATATGGGTAGACCTCGACTCTATGAGTCAGGCATTTACCTAAAACTCGTTGACCAAGGCCTGATTGAACCCATTGGGGTTTGGAAAAATGTCGACACGACCATCAAAGGAATCTCGACCAAGGTTTATTTCAAAATTATTGACCCAAAGGAAGGATCTAGCTCCTTCCCGGTGCTATTCGGTCGACCTTGGGGTCGGAAGATGAAAGCATCCATATCTTTGGACAAGGAACGAATCAAGTTAAATGGAAATGGTCAAAAAGTCATTGTACCCATTCATCCATCCCAGGGAGAGCCTTGGACTGAACCCATTGATGAAGAATTCGATGTCAGGCAACTTTACCAAATCCAAAACAAGACAGACTACACAGAACCAAACATCCATGGAGAACTTCACTTAGGTAACTAGGGCTCAATTGGTTATAACTCAGACGCTGAATTATATGACTGGGAGATTGAGAATTACGAAACACAAGCAAGAGGGTGCTGGACTATACAAAAAGTACAGAAAAAACCCACCCGACAGTGCTTCATAGTATCAATCATCCCCAAAGTCTTTGAAAGGAAACTAAGGGAATGCCCCACCTTACAACTGACCAATTTAAACACTAGCCAACTACCAAGGTATACAGAGAGAGAATCACCAGTCATACACGTCGAACAAGTATCTAAAAATATTTGTGAACATGGCCAACTTCAAAGCTTAGTTGAAACGTTTACAGGTCAAGTAGCTAGATGGTGGGATACCCATCAGACGAAACTACAAACCTGGACGACTACTTCGACTTACTTTGTCGAGCGATTCGGAGGAAAGAAATTAACCCAGCAAGCCAGATACCTACCTTTACCCAAGGTCAAAACCCAGAAGAACATATCAAAACTTGTGAAATAGAGTGGAGAATACTGGGATATAAAGATGAAAGAGCCTGGCCACATTTGTTCCCCTCAACCCTAGCTGACTTACCAAATAAATGGTATAAGATGGAGGAAGCTAGAGGTGAAGCCTTCTTTTGGCACGAACTCAAGGAAAATTTTATTAAATACTTCATCTTCTTACCTAAAAAGGAAAATCTGGTTGAAACGACAACACAAATTAAACAATTTCTCCAACCAACCAAAAAACAATCCTCCCAAGACTGTTGACAGATAAAGGACTGTAACAATCTACAAATATGCTCAAAACCACACTCGACCCGTTTACAATTAGAAAATGAGAACACAGAAGGAAAGAGCTTCAGATGGAAACCCAACCATGTTGAAACAACAAAGCCTATCCAATCTATCCTGAAAATCACAACAACCGACATACTAGACATTGACAGAATGACTGCAGCTGATTTCCCCGCCACATTCTCATAGTTCAAAGAAGGAAGTCGGCTGATTAATGAAGCTAAAGCACCAGAGTGGCTAGATGCCAAAGTAAAAACTAAAGAGGTCGACATTTCAAACGATGACTGACCAAAAATAGCAAAAATTGGTGACTACTGGACCGAACAACAGACCACAGAAATAGTCAACTTACTAAAATAATTCCAAGATGTCTTTGCTAGGGACTATAAAGACCTCAAAGGCCTGTTACAAGAAATGGGAGAAATGAAAATTGATACTAAACCTGGTGTTCGACCTGTCAAGAAAAGACCTTATAAAATAGCTCATAAGTACAAGGAGATATTCAAAAAGGAAATCGACAACATGTTAGCAGCAGGGATCATTTACCCTATCGACCAGTCGGAATGGGCAAGTCCAATGGTCATACAGCCCAAGAAACATGACCCGACAAGGTTAAGAATTTGTGTCGACTTTAGGGAACTCAACAAAGTCACACTGACAGAGCCATTCCCAACCCCTTATGCTGATGAAATCTTGAATGAAGTCGTAGGACACGAATGCTATTCATTCACAGATGGATTCTCAGGTTATAATCAAGTACCCATAGCTAAAGAGGATCAAAAGAAAACAACATTTGTGTGTGAATTTGGTTCATTTTCTTACAGAGTTATGCCTTTTGGGTTAAAGAATGCACCTGCAGTGTTCTCTCGAATTGTTGTCAAGACATTCCAAGAATACATATATAAGACCATGGCAGTATACTTTGACAATTGGACAATATACTCCACCTTAAAAGACCACTGCACATGGCTTAGACTTATGCTGGAGAGATTTCAACAAATTCAACTCTCCCTGAACATTAAGAAATGTATATTTATGACTCCCATAGGCATACTATTGGGGCATATTGTCTGTAAAGAAGGTATCAAGGTCAACTTTGCCAAGATTACAATTATCCTTTACTTGAAACCACCCGTAAACCCTAAACAAGTCTGGGTGTTACTTGGTCATACAGGCTATTATAGAAAATTCATAAGACACTATTCAGATATGACCTATCCTATGGAAGAACTACTAAAGGAAGATCAAGAGTTTAAGTGGACAGAGGAATGCCACGTCTCTTTCAAAAAATTGAAAAGAAAACTAGTTGAAGCCCACATCTTAAAATTTCCAAACTGGTCGATCAAATTCCATGTGCATATTGATGCCTTGGGAATAGCAATAGGAGCAATCCTAACACAACCAGGAGATGATGGGATGGATTACCTGATAGTTTACAGCAGTCAGAAATTAAATAAAGCTAAAAGAAACTACTCAACCATAGAAAGAGAAGCCCTAGGTATGGTCTTTGCCCTCCAAAAATATTGACATTACCTTTTAGCCAACCTCTTCACATTCTATACTGACCATCAAGCCCCAAAGTACCTTGTCAATAAACCACTCCATCATGGGAGGATTTGTTGATGGCTACTTCTCTTCCAAGAATTTGAGTTCAAAGTCGTTGTCCGACCAAGAAATCTAAATTTCGGGCCCGACCATCTATCCCGAATAGACACAGGAGAGGAATCGACTGGAGTCGACGAAGACTTACCCGATGCACATTTATTTCTAATTGAAGCAGTGCCAGAAGAAATAGAAGAAATAGCTCAGTTCTTAGAAACCGGTCAAGCACCAGAAGGTATGAATACCAAGAAAAAATAAATCTTAGCTATGAAGGCTGCACCCTATAGCCTCATCAATGGATTTTTATACAAAATGGGATTAGACGACATCCTCAGAAGGTGTGTACTCGAACATGAATGCGACATGCATGAAGCACACTATGGACCTGCAGGAGGACATTTCCAAGCATACACAACTGTAAAGAAAATCCAACAGTTAGGATTATGGTGGCCAACGCTCCACAGAGATTGTAAAAGTTATGTTAGTCGATGTGATAGATGTCAACGACTTGGTCGACCTCTGCCACGCATAGAAATTCCCTTGATATCAATAAACCCTAGTCTCACATTCAAAATCTGGGCTATAGATTTCATAGGACCATTTCCTATCCCAGCTAAAAGATCAGGTGCAAGATACATTATCACTGCAATAGAATACATCACTAAATGGGCAGAAGCCGAACCCATCGATACATGTTCAAGTGAGATAGCCGCTAAATTTATCTACGAAAACATCATCACTAGGTTCGGCTACCCAATAACATTGATTAGCGACCAGGGGACACACGTTGTCAACAAAACTATCAAAAACTTGACTGACCAATTCCACATCGACCACCGACAGAGTATAGCATATCACCCTCAGTCGAATGGCGCGATTGAAGATTTCAATAAAACATTAACAAAAGGGTTAACCAAAATCTGCAATACGGACAAAGATGACTGGGACGAGAAAATCCCTGTAGTCTTATGGGCATACAGGATAGCCTATAAATGGTCGACCGACCAAACCCCCTTTCAACTAGTATATGGGCAGGAAGCATTCGTCCCACTACATTTCCGATAGTAGACACCTATTATTGCACAACTACTACATGTCGATGTCGAACATGTGAGAAAGGACCAACTATTTCAACTCAGTAAGCTGGAAGAAAACAGACTCATGGCTATACAACACCAAGAAATTCAGAAGCAATAACAGAAAGCATGGCATGACTGCAACATCAAGAACAAAAACCTACAAGTCGGTGACCTTGCGTTACTCTACAATAGTCGAGTCAAAGGAAAACCTAAGAAACTCCACACAGAATGGATGGGACCTTACATTGTTGACGAGATACACCCCAATGGTTCAGTCCGACTACGGACGATGCAAGGCCTAGTATTTCGGAAGCTCGTTAATGGAGCCCGAATAAAATGTTACAGAAACTGAAAAAAGAAGGAAGTCATATAACGACGATAACTAGCAACCAAAATCCATAAAAAGATAAAAAAAAATTCCAAAACAAAATATCCCGTAAACACAACACCATGACAGGAAATCACAAGTTCGACAACCGCCATCATGACCTTCGACCATCTTCATAGACCATTCATGTCAACCATTCTCCACACTGCCTCCAGTCGACGACCTCGAAAATCCCATCACACATTTATGACCTCGAGCGCCGAAAGCAATTTGCTATTAGTTCACACTCGCGTATTCCAGCTGGAACGTCAAGTCCGCCATTAATACACCCATTTCCCCACACAACCACACCAGCACCTATAAATACTGGACTGTCGAAGGTCCATTCACCACACCCTTTACACACAGAGCATTCGAACATTCAGTAGACAAAACACCAAGAACCTTGTAGCATCCTCGACCACATAGACATAATGGCCCCCAAATAGACCAGAGCATCGACCAAGGAGAAAGAGATTCAGGATGCGGATACAACTTTGGTCCATAGACTAAAGAACATAAAAACGCCAAATTCTAGGAGGGCCCATGGCAAAAAATATGGGCTGAGATCAAAGAGTGGGCCTTTGTTGACAAGAAAATGACTCAAGCAGCTAAAAAAGTTCGACGCAGCACCCTCTTCAGATATGCCAATGCACCGTTGATAACAAGCTTTGGTGGGACAAAAGAAGCTGCTGTAAAATTCATTATCAGCTGCTATCACAACGGTCGGTTCTACTTTGACCAGCCGATCGACATTTCTGGGGATATCATCTCCAAACTAACTGGCCTATCCAACAACAGAGACCCCATACCGGTCGAAATCAAGGAAGGACTAGTCAAAGAGCTTACAAGATCGACGTCTGGGAAAAAATCCAAAGGGTTGATGATCGGGCAAATCACAACTTGGACACCACAAATTGTGGCCAAAATCATCTCCATCACACTCACATTAGCAGGTCGAGGCAGCGACCTCAAATTAGAAATATTGGAGGCCGTTGACACTATTGCAGCCGATGGTCGAATCTATAGATGGGGGGATTATGTCACCGACATGATCAAAACCGTCTGCGAGCGATGCCAGGAGATGGGAGGAATCATCAAGTTCCCCTCCCTCATTCTATGGATCGTTATGTTTCACATATGTCTAGAAGGAAGCCCAGTCTTCCGAGCACCGTCAAGGTTCGACATGTACATGTTCAAACCATTTTCCTAGAAAGGGACACCCCATGAACTGGAGCAAGGAAAAGTGTTTCTGGAAAATTGGTTCCAACAACTAAAGGTTTGCACAACTAGATGGAGGGTGCCTCAAAACATCCGATGAAATCTACCTGTGAAATCCCACATCCAGCTGGAGCTCGACCATACCTCGGTGTGGTATATGCAAGACGAGGCCTCCAATGCCCAAGCCCTCAACTACTACCCAACTGTTGACCAAATCTTCCGAGAATTGTCTCGACAGGCTAAGACAAAAATATCAATTCCTGAAGCAGCGAAACGGGTCGAATTCTCCATTAAGGAGCCACTCACCGACCAGGAGAAAGAGGAAGACTACGAACTCAACCTCTACATCAGCACATTTGTGTCAGAGGACATATCGGTCGAACCCACTGGTCGGGTACAAATAACAATCAAACCTCCAACCGCGAAGACAGCAGACCCACAGCCGCAAAAACCAAAGCCACAACCAAAGCAACAAACAACTCCTCCAGCTCCAGCAAGTGTCGACCTGACTTAGGAACCAATGGGGGAAGTTGAGCCCGACAAACCTAAATATGCTATGTCAAAAGGCATCATTAAGAAACTTTCCAATGAGATAGCAGCAGCAAGGAAGAAAATCAGAGCACACAAGCACAACAAGGCAAAGGTAAGCATAAACTTATCATTGCTAACTCGTCTGATGATGAAGAAGAACTAGCAGCCTCGGCCCTTAACATTATAGAGGATGCTGCCGCAAATAAAGTACCAATCGAAACTTAGTTCCAGCGGTTCATGGAAGCAGGAGCCTCCGAAGGTCAACCAAAGAGGGTAAAAACAACCCCGATAACTGAAGACATCATCGATCTTGTGTCGACCCCTCCACCTCCATCACCGACAAAAATAGTCAAAGAGAAAGCACCGGCACCACAGTCAGTCAGTCCCCTCGACTTATGCAAAAGTGCAATCCCAGAGACAGTAAAAGCAAAATTCGACAAAGATACCGAGCTAAAAGCTTTCTTTGAGACGTTGCCTAAGATGTTTTAGTCAGCCCAGAAAATTTCCACCCAGGCTCCTCTTTACACAAGTAGCAAGACACAACCCACAATATTTGCACACATCACGTCGACCTTCACATGACAATCCGACCAAGAAGGAGACATGATTGGACAAGTGCAGTCTACTATTGAGCTGACCGACCCCGAACCCCAGACCAACCTACCAACCACTACACCATCGGAAGCAGACATACCTTCCGACTAAAGTCCCCATCGCACTTCCCCCAAACCCATCACCCCCAACCATTCCCCCACTCCCTCACCACTGCCACCATCATCCCCACCACCATCACCCCCCTTGAGTCACAAATAGGCCCAACACAACCAACTACATCCACACAGCTGAAAGTGGTCATACCACCTCCCCAGCCAGAAAAACCATCAACTTCTATCCCACAAACCAAAGGTCCCCCCTCAAATGTTGTAGGTACACAGGAGACAGAGGCAGAAAAGCACAAGAAGGGGAGGAGCATCATGGCAAGACTCCCAAACTTCAGATTAGCTTAAAGGATGCCATCTCCTTGACCGACACAGAAGTGGGACAACTCCTCAAAACCCTGGCCAAAGAAACAAAAACAAGGACTGAGCAAAGAACCAAAGAGCTCATGGACACAAATACAGAACAGTTCGAGTTTCTCGGCAAATGCAGGATGTTATCTCAGTTCATCATACCAGGCCCCATAGAAGTCAACACAGATAGACCGCTTCAAAGAGCGTACTAGCTATTTGAGAGCATGGTGTAAACCATGCAGGCACACCTCTAGGAAACCAAAGAGGAACAGAAAGAGGAAACTTCCAGACTTCTATTGGCATAGCACATTGTGTTCTCAGAAGCTTACAAAGTACTACAGGACCATATGGAGGAGTCTATTGTCACCGAAGAAGTCTTAAGAGACTGGCCTACTCACTATGGGCAAGTTTATCCGCAGAAACGACAGACTCGGCAAGGGATTCAGGCTTTGGAGAGCAGGAAGACCACGGAAGTAGTACTTAGACCAACGATCAAAGAATAGATAGTGCTGGAAATAAACAAACTGCAGAAACTGGAAAGGGAAGCACATCAGTGGGTACAACAATCTCTTCCCAAATTAGAAAAAGTCGACATCATCTTCCCACAGATGAAACGACTCATCGACGCAGCAGAAGAGCAGAACCAGTTCCTCGGCCCCAACATGGAAAAGATAGCAGAAGTCCCTATATCGGAGAAGATGTCGGTCCTGTCAAGCTTAACCACATTAACCATCGACATCCAGAAAGCTTTGCAGAGCTGGATAGACTTCCAACATCACCTTGCCATCACATCTCTGGCCATTGTTGAGGTATGTGTCCAGAAAAGACCAACCATCTGTCTTCACAGTCCACCACAATAAAGTTTTGAAGGCCCAAACAATACTAATTTTTGTACTTCCCTGTTTCTTCGGGGACGAAGAAACGTTTTGTTCATGGGGGAGATTTAGAAGGAGCAATTCGATAAGTTGACTTGAACAAGGACCGACTTAGTCGATCAACCGACTAAGTCGATGGGCCGACTTAGCCGATTAACCGACTAAGTCGGTCGGTCAGCTATCTGAAAAGTCATGTCGGTTCACCAAACCGACAGGTAGTTATTTTGTAACCGTTTGTAAATTGTATATATTAGGCTATTGATCCATACGAGAACTCAGTTTAGTTCTCTGCATTGTATGGACTCACTATAATAATATAATATGTTTCACTTCTATATGTTCTTGTCTCTTGTCTTTGTTTTATATTTATGTATGTTTTAGTATGTATTATTGGTAACCTTATGTCATCTGTGAGATTAAAACAGTAGATGATGAAGAGGTATGTAAGTAAATAGTCACGATCCAAAATGAAAGAACACAACTATGAAGAGATGCTTTGAAAGATAATAGGTAAAAGGTATTTATCAAATGAATGTGTAAAGAATAAAGTGTCTCTGTTAGTAAGTATGGTAAAGTCCAAAGTGAATATTTTTTCAACTATTATAAAAGACTAATAACATCAGTCTAGGGTGGCAGGGTGGTGCTAGGGAAGGACACAGGTATGCAGGGGATCGTATCCTCCTTCTAGTCGTAGTTGGAGAACAGGGTGTCGTAGCATCCTTTTTTGTTGAAGCAAGCAGAAAACCATAGGGGTGTTGTAGCATCCTACTCTTTAGTTGCAGGAAAAATCTAGGGTGTATCTACATCCTTTCTGTTGTAGTAGATAAATAATTTTTGAAATTCATCTTATTAATGAGTTTTTATTGGTGGTTTTCTCTTTTGAGTTTTCCACGATAAAATATATGTTGATTGTTTATTTTGTGTATTTTAAAGTAAAAACTGACAATACTAATTCACCCCCCCTCTTAGTATTGTGGGATAAACCAACAATTGGTATCAGAGCGTTTTCCTTCACAACATCTTCACCACTCAAAGGAAGATCTCATCCAAAAACCACCATGGATCAACAAGAAGGATTGGCCAGTAAAAAGACTCCACTATTTATTGGAGAAAGTTATGCTTACTGTAGTGTAAGAATGAGGTGTCATCTAATGTCCGTGGGATGGAAGGTTTGGGAAGCAACAAAAAAGGAACATAATATAGGAAACCAATGCCCTATAGACATAGTTTAACTAGGTGACTATGAAGGTAATTCCAAAGCCCTAAACACAATCTTAAGTGGTTTAACAAACTCGGTATTTACTAAAGTTATGCAATGAACATATGCTGAACAAGCTTGGGACAAGTTTAATATTATCTATGAACGAGAATCTAAGGTCAAAGAATCCAAACTTCAAACATATCGAGGTCAATTTTAAAGTCTTAAAATGAAAGAAGAAGACAATGCTGGGGAATACCTTCTTCGAGTAGATGAAATTGTTAATGCAATCAGAGGTCTTGGAGGAAAATAAAAAGAAAAAGAAGTGGTAAGCAAGTTACTAAGAACATTACCAATGAGATATGACCCAAAGGTATACACCTTCGAAGAACGAGATCATCTTAGAAAGGTAACAATGGATGAGTTACATGGAATTCTTACTGTGTATGAGATGAGAACGGGACAAGATGGATCTTCAAGAAAAGAAGCAGCTTTTAAAGGGTCCATAAAAAATCAATCAGAAAACCCAAATGATGAGGAATATTTTTTCATCAATAAACTTGAGAGAGGGACTGGAAAATACAAGGGGAATTTACCTTTAAAGTGTTTTAATTGTGGAAGGATTGGACATTTTTCCCCTAAATGCACCTACACAAAACAAGATGATAATGAAAAAAAAGAAACTTTGAAATTCAAAATGGGTAAACCAGGAAAAAAGAAAAAACCCTATGGGAAAAAGAAAATTGTTGACACCATGGAAGACAATGAAGATTCAGATCAAAGCAAAGATGAATAAACTGAAGTTTTATTTATGGGCATAGACACTCAAGCCTAAAATAGTGACTTGGACGTAGAAGGAGATGTGGATCTAAGAGCTGAACATGTTAGCGCCCTGGAAGAACTTGAGAACTGTAGGAAAAGGAACTGACAGTTAGATCTTATCATTATTTAGTTGGAAGCTAAACTCTTAGATGCCAAAAAGATTAAGGAGGACCTAAACCTACAACTCAAAAGAAGAATACAGGAATCTAAAAAGCTTGCAGAAGAAATCATGCAATTCAAGAAAAAGCTTGATGAAGGATCTATCAAATCAAAGTTTGAGAATAGTTAAAGGATTCTAGATGATATTCTGAGTAGCCAAGGACCATCAAGTGATAGGTCTAGTTTTGGGTTCACTAAAGAAAATAAGCCAGAGAGTTTTCCTACCACAAATCAAGGAGGAATTAAGAAAATCTATGCTTAAGTACTAAAGACTCCAGCTGAAAAGGAAAGAAGCAAGAAATCTAGCTTAATTTATGAAGATAAAAATAGAATTAATCTAGAACCCAAGAGACCAAATAAATATCTATAGATATTTTTAGGTCACTTCTTTGCTTGTAATAATTTTGGTCATAAAGCCTTAAACTGCAGAACTGAAAGAAAGGTTTCTGAATACAAGAATAAGTCATCAAGTAATAAGTCGATGGGAGATAAGAATCGTTTTACACTACTACAAAAATATGACACAGAATGCTCTAAGGGTAATAACCATGGACATATGGAAATATATTGTAAGCTAAATAATCCTACAAGAAATATTGTTGCAATCAAATCTCAGAACACCAAACAAAAGTGATATTGGAGAGAAAAGGAAGAAAAGGAAACTTCCATGATTTCCTTATGTGCAACCGAGAGCAAAAATTTATGGAAATTGGATAGTGGTTTTTCAAAACATTTGACTGGTGAC
Organism: Pseudotsuga menziesii; assembly: GCA_001517045.1. Classification (NCBI taxonomy): domain Eukaryota; kingdom Viridiplantae; phylum Streptophyta; class Pinopsida; order Pinales; family Pinaceae; genus Pseudotsuga; species Pseudotsuga menziesii. The sequence goes on from LPNX010452455.1 coordinate 24,195, forward strand.
CCAAGAAAATTCATAACACTAAAAGATAATAAGGGAGAAGTCACTTTTGGAGACAGCCTCTCCTCCAAAATAATTGACAAAGGAAAAACTGTTGTCAACAACATGATCAAAGAAGAAAATATTTCCCTAGTTGAAAATCTCAAGCCTAATCTTCTCAGTGTAATTCAAACATGCAACCAAGGACACATTTGCATCTTTGAATCAGAAAAATGTGAAAGCAAGAATAACAAATCAGGAAAGGTTGTTCTCATTGCTATGAGAAATAAAAACAATGTATACATATTGGAAAATGAAAACCAAGGTTACTTAAGTATGGTAGATGAAATTTGGTTATGGAAGAGAAGGTTGGGACATTTAAGTTTTGACAATATTTCCAAAATAAGCATGAAGGAAGCTGTAAGAGATCTACTGAAAATTATAGTTCCTCTAAACTCTGTGTGCAGACATTGTCGACATGGGAAGCAAACCAGAACTAGTTTTAAAATAAAAGAACATATGAACTCACACCCTTTGGAATTAATACACACAAACCTTTGTGGACCAACCAGAACTAAAAGTATGCAAGGATATCACTATTTCATGTTTCTCATTGATGATTACTCAAGGATGACTTGGGTGGCATTTCTTAAAGAAAAATTAGAATCCTTTGAAAAATTTAAAATCTTTAAGGAAATGGATGGAAATGAGTATGGTATGTGAATCAAGTGTCTTAGATCAGATAATGGGGGATAATTTACCTCAAATGAATTCAATTATTTTTGTGAAGTTCATGGAATTCAGAGGCAATTTTTAGCTGCAAAAACTCCTCAACAGAATGGGGTCGTTGAAAGGAAAAACATAATAGTCCAAGAAGCTTCCAGAACTATGCTCAATGAAGCAAAACTATCAGATTCATTTTGGAGAGAAGCTGCATACACAACTATCTACATACTTAACAGAGGACAACTCGTAGTGAATAAAGATAAGACCCCCTATGAATTATGGTATGGAAGACTAGCCTCAGTCAAATATTTTAAATTGTTTGGCAGTAAGTGTTACATCAAAAGAAATGAGGATGACCTTGGAAAGTTTGAATCCAGGACTGATGATGGAATATTTTTAGGATACTCATCCACCAAAAAGGAATATAGGTGTTACAATAAAAGGTTACATAAAATTGTAGAAAGTGCTGATGTGAAAGTAGATGATATAAAACCAAGGAAAAAAGAAAATCATGATAGTATTGAAAATACATGTGATGATGAAATAAAAGACTTGCAAAAGGATGACAACATTCATAACGAAGAAGAAGACAAAGAGAAGAAAGATACAAAGGAACATGATGAAGACTTCCGTAGAACTAAAACTAAAACTCCTTCTAGAAGGGTAGAAAAGGATCATCCAGAGTCATAGATCATGGGTGATAAAAATGTTGGAGTCAAAACAAGAAGACAACTACCAGATGTAGAGCAATCCCTACTCTCAATAGTATAACTGAAGAACTTTATAGAAGACAACAAAAGTGATGAATGGGTCAAATCCATGAATGAAGAACTAGATCATATTGAGAAAAATGATACCTGGGAAATTGTACCAAGATATGAAGATAAGAAAATTGTAGGAACCAAATGGATTTTCAAAAATAAGTTCAATCAAGATGGACAAGTAATAAGGAACAAAAAAATACTCGTTTGTAAGGGGTATGCCCAAGCGGAAGGTATTGATTTTGAAGAAACTTATGCTCCTGTAGCTAGACTTGAAGCAATTAGAATGTTTCTAGAACAGTCATTCCATAAAAAAATCAAATTATATCAAATGGATGTCAAGTATGCATTCGTGAATGGAAAACTTGAAGAAGAAGTGTATATTGAACAACCTGAAGGGTTTATCTTGTTCGAAAAAAAATATTATGTTTGTAAACTAAAAAAGGCACTTTATGGTCTCAAACAAGCTCTAAGAGCATGGCTTTGAAGACTATATAGTTACTTGAAAGAACAAGGTTTTAAAAGAGGAGCCACTGGAAATGTTTACCTAAAAATCAAAGAAAAAAATATGATCATTGTTGTTGTTTATGTGGATGATATCATTTTTGGAAGCAATATTCAAATCCTAAATGTAGACTTTTCCTCTGAAATGAAGAAAGAATTCGAAATGTCAATGTTGGCTGAATTGACATTCTTCTTGGGATTGCAAGTCTACCAAACAAATGAAGGAATTTTCATCTCTCGCACTATGTTTATCAAATATATGTTGAAAAAGTTTAAAATGGATGATTCCAAACCAGTGGGTACTCTTACGGTCACTGGTTGAAAATTAAGTAAGGATGATGAATATCTGGAAGTAGATCATACCATGTTTAGATCCACGATTGGCAGTCTGCTATATGTGACAGCCACAAGACCAGATGTGATGCAACATGTTGGATTGGTGGCTAGATTCCAGTCACCTCCCAAAGAAACATATTTAACAACAGTAAAAAGGATTTTAAAATATCTAAAAGGTACTAAGGAGTATTGTTTATGGTATCCAAAAGGACAAGACTTTACCTTGAAGGCATTTACTGATGTAGATTGTTTATGCCAAAAATTGTTCCCAGACAACAAGAGAACAAGCCAACACAATCTCAATAATCTCAACAAAACAAAATAGGATTTTTAAGGTTTTCAAGGTTTTTTGGTTGAGAAGTTTGATGACAAGAGGGCATGCATTCATAAATCCAAACAAACACTAAATCATAAGCATAGAAAGGTTGAGATGCATAACATAATAACCATAATCCAATAGAAAACAATACTGAGATTCACCCACAGATGATAAGCATTCCAAGTATAAAAACTTTAAACAAGGAATGAAATTACCAGCTGAGTAACTAAACAAGTTATAAATGAAGCCAGAGAATAAACAGAAGGGGCTTATAGAGCATATATTTCATAATCAGTCTTTCAAATACACATAAGAGTCTTTTACTTAGCTTATGAACAAGTCTGATGACCTCCTCTTGCCAGGCAAAAAATCAAACCATTTTCCTTCTTTGAGACTTACACTTATACCATTTTCCAAAATTGGTTAAGGAACTGAACCCTATCTATTTTTTAGTCTACCCATTGAATAGTTTCATCTAAATAATATTTACAAAAATAAAGTAACTTTCAAACCTAACTAATAACTTAATATCTTAACAAACTTTACAGATCCTTAGCTGCTTCAGCTAACAAGGCAATCCCTTCCAGGGCTTGAGCTTTTCTTCTTGCCTTCAACTGATCTGCCTCCATATCTGCAATCTTCCTCGTTAACTCTTCATTATGCTGTTGCAGGTCCTATATGGTTTGCTTCAACATTGTGAATTGACCTTCTCTATTCCTCTTCCTTTTCAATTCTTCTCTTGAAACTGCAATCAACTCCTGATAATGGTTGTTCACCTCCTCCAAATCCTCTCTGAGTCTTCTATTTTCCATGACTAAGCCATCATTAGTCTCCGGCATGTAGTCAACCTGATACTTATATTTTTTTACACTTCTTTGTAAATTCTCTTTTTCTGAATCAAAGGTTTTATTTCCTGCTATGGTTTGCATCTCATTTGGAAACCATGGAATATTCAATCTCTTATAAATTTCTTCATCTTCTTGCAACAATTGTGTAGGTGTTCCAGGAAATCCTAGGTGTTCTGCACTCTCAGCTTTACATGGAATCTTTTCCTCAACCATCACATTTTTCTCTAAGTAAGAACTCTTTATTTCACCTTCTTACTATTCCTGCAACATCTGACTTCGTACTTCTATAAATATATCATATATTTTAGTATCAGTCAGGACAGACTCTCTTTTTTATTCAATTTTCCTTTTACCCTTACTGTCATCTTTATCATCATTCAATTTTTCCTCAAATGAAGATTCATCTATCACCATTACTCTTTCTTTGTCCAATTTAGGGTTCAACAATTTCTTCATATTCAGTGTGAGTTTATTTATGGGTCTAGTTTTAGGTCTCCAAACAAGAGCAATCTCCCCCAACATTTTGAAAGTCTTACCCTGATGAATAACTGAGGCAAACTCAACAACTTTTAGTTTCTTTCTTTTGGACAGTGCTACCTCATCACCATGGCTGTGAAATTCCTGCTCAGTACAAACCCTAGTTGCATCAGTGACATGGACTTTATCATAATCAAATAGGCATTTCTCATCTTCTGACAGAACTATGATAGGAATTTGTTTTTGAACTTCAATATCCTATTTCTCATCTGAAATTTTCTCTGTAGGTACAACATTTTCATCAGGCTTGACCTCCTTAATATCTGACTGTAAATTCTTACTCTCATTCTCATTAAGGTGTTGTTTAGATTGAAAGTTTTCATTTGCATTATCTGAAACTCCCTCTAATTTAACCTTGTCTTCATCTTTAACCTTTACCTTTTTCCTGAGCTTTCTAACCAAAGTCTTCCCTTTATCAGCTTGTCTTCTGTGAGACTGTCCTTCTTGATCATTTTGAAAACCTGACTAGAAAATGAAATACTCCCAAGTTTTTCCCCTACTCTGCAAAACAATTTTTATGATAAGTTTAATAAGTCCATGATGGAAAATGGACTGCCTTGTATGATTTGGGTGCTCCTTAACCCTGCATGACATATTTTGCAGACTCTTCAGGAAGAAGAAGGGTAAGTTCATCTTGGACTCATCACTAAGATGCTGAAGAAATCTAAAGTGGTATTTGAAAACAAAAGCATATATACCCTCACAGGTAATATACATCTGTAAGACTTTAATGGGATTAATCCATTCAGATTTGAAGTTATGAATTGGTACACCTTTACCCCAGTCTGCAATCACACCAGGAAGCAAGTAATTTTGTGCATTGAAAGTGAATGGAACCTTCTTAAACCATAATTCTCCCTCATTTAAGATGCCTGTTGCCTCAGCTATCAACTCCTTAGTTATTTTGAATTGTAAAGTATCAAAAGACACAATGTCTTTATCAAAGCACTGAGAAAATTTATGAGACACTTCTGCATGATAACCATCGATCTTTTTGAAAAATGTTAACCATCCTACATTTGAAAATAACTCTGCACATTCTAGAAAATTATTTACCCAATTTAGGTCATTGGGCTCAGCCCTATTTGTTTTTCCACTTTTCTTCATATTCACTATGGTTTAACAGCACCTATCGATATCCCACAATCTAACTATCTTCAAATCATAACAGTCTATCCTAACACACAGTCCATAAATCTTTTGTGCCAAATTACAACAGTCTAACCCAATCATAGAGTTCAGGGAATTCCAACAAGTTTTTCTTTGAATTTTATTGTTTTAAATGATGAATACTTTGAATATATTTGTTAATACTTCACAATTCACAGTGTATTAGGTGAAAAACTCATATTTCTCCTTCAAATTTTATCAGAAAATCCCCAAATTAAGAAAACCCTAGCAATGACACATGGAATACCTATTCAGAAGACCAATATGAGCACTAGAATGCAATCACTTCAATGGTTAAGTGTCTAATTTGACATTCCACTTGTCTCTAACCATCCAGACCAATTCAAACAGTCACTGCTGAAAATCCCTAATTCCTCATTCAGTTGAAAAATCCTGATTTCTCAGCAGTTCCTTCTCACCACGACCTTAAATATCCTTCGTGTCCTTCAGATAAGGAGCATACTCCCAAAAAACTTTGCCTCATTCTACTCGATGTCATCATTCATCATGCTCTACATGCAATCGCCATGATCTACCTCTTATGATGATCATCCACCTATTTCAATGATAAAACTATGCAGGACACATATCAAACACATCAAATGATATGATTAACACCTCGAAGAAAAGACACTCGAAAAAATTGGACTGAAAAAATGTTGATTTTGGCATTCACGACTTTCTTGTAGCGCTCCAGTGTACCAATTTTGCTCTTGCGCTACAAGAAAGTCCAATCAAATAATTTCACATCATTAGGCCACTAATAAGGATTAAAACTCGGTTTATGTGTTCACTCTCGACCTTAGTGTTATTTATAAAACTTATTTAATCCATATATGCCTTGTAAAACCCTTCAATAATGAAATCAAAGCAAAAATTATAAAAGTAGGATTAAAAAATCAAAATCATGAAAATTAAAAGTTTGAACTCAAAATTATCTTTATAAACAAAATTTCCTAGAAGCAAAAATACTAGCAAGGGTAAAAAACAAAAATAAAAGCATAAAACTAAGGAAGACAAAATCATGACCTAATATCTGGCTCGTGCTGCGGGATGAAGTCCTCCTTGTGAGGCTTCAAGAACCTATAGACCAGTGGCTTCTTTACTGCTACCTGCTAATCTGTGAAATTTCCATTGGGTTATGGAGTCCTTATTGTGTTTCACTCACACTGGTATATACAATGAAAACTAAAATTCACCTCAAAAACTGTAGAAATTCTTGAGTCTACATATCATTAGGTTCTTCCTGACAATCCTGAAAAAACTTCATCACTGGGATACCCAACTGGATAGGAAAAACTACATCTATACCATACACTAATTGGAAGGGAGAAGTTCCAATTGCCCGTTTTACTATTATTCTATCATCCCATAATGCATATTTCAGCATAGAATCCCATGATCTCTTATTATGCTTCAGCAATTTTCTGATACTCTGAATGATATTTTTATTGGAGGACTCAGCTAAACCATTACCTTGAGGATAGTAAGGAGTTGAATGTTTCAACAATATGCCATTCTTTTCACAAAATGCTCCCATTGCCTTACATTTAAAATCCTTTGCATTATCTATTACTATTCTCTAAGAATAGCCAAACCTACTGAGAATATTTTCTTCAATAAATTCCATAATCACCTTATCTGTGGCGTTCCTTTTGGGGAAAAATTCTACCCATTTGGTAAAGAAATATATTGTAGTCAAAATCCACTTGTGTTTTCCTGAGGAAGATGGATTTATCTCTCCTATAAATTCCAGACCCCACTGTTGAAAAGGGGCACTTACGGCAATTGGTTTCAAAGGTAATGACAACAATTTTTGTTTACCAGCTAATTTCTGACAAGGGATGCATGATCTTACCTGCTGATATACATCTATAAATAAAGAGGGCCAATAGTATCTAACTCTTAATATTTTGTATGATGTTTCCTTCCAATACTTGTGACCTCCACAAGCACCCTCATGAGATTCAGAAATCACTCCTTCAATTTCAGGTTTATCTAAGCATCTGAGTAGAATACCCCCTAGATCCTTCCAAAATAGCTATTGTTCTACCAAACAGTACTTAGTGGTTCTTAGCTTCAAAGACCTAGCATCTTTTTTATCTAAGTGTTTAGGACATTGCAAATACAACAGAAAATATACAATGTCTGCATACCATGTGGATGCTGAATTGAAATCCATAATCTTCTCTTTCTCCAACTCTGCTTGATTTTCTTCCTGAGCTGGCTCCTCTGCCATCAAATGCAATCCTAAAGCTTGGCAATTTGATTCATCCAACAACTTAGCTAAACCTTGTCCCTTCACTAGTTTGGTAGGTCCAATATCTACATCATACTCCATGATTTTAGAAATCCACTTGCCTCTTTTTCCCTCGCTGTCAGCTGTGTCAAAACATCTTTTATAGTAGCATTAGGAACATATGAAATAACTTTGGATTGCAAAACATAGACTCTGAAAAATTTCCAAGCTTTTACCAAAGAATAATCCTATTTTTCTAAGATGTTGTATTTTAATTCAGAATCTCTGAGAGTTTTGCTGAAGAATGATATAGGTTGTTCAAGACCATCCTTATTCTTCTGTAATAGAACAACATCCAATGTATCTTCAGATGCAAAGGAAAAGGTTAGAAATTCCTTGGTAAAATCTGGACTCACTAATACTGGAGCTTCGGTAAGATCCATCTTAATTTTTTCAAATGAGTTCTTTGATTCAGTGGTCCACTTGAATTCATGATCCTTCTCTAGCATGGTTGTAATCTGCTTGATAGTCTCAACAAAGTTTGGTATAAACCAACACAGAAAGTTGATTTTACTAATGAAAGATTGGACATATTTTTTACTCCTTGGCAGACTTATCTTCAATATTTCTCTCACCCTTTCTGGGTCAATCCTTATACCATCAGCTGAAACTAAATGACCCAATAATTTTCCTTCTTGTACAACAAAGTGTGACTTCTTTGGATTCAAGGATAAACCAATTTTTTTGCATTTTAGGAAAGTTTGTTTCAAATGTTTTAGATGTTCATCATCTGATTGTGAAAAGACAGTGATATCATCTAAGTATATCACTACAAACTTGTCTTTTTCCCCAACAAAGGCTATATCCATAGCTCTTTGAAAAGTTGCTCCATCATTCATTAAACCCAAAGGCATCTTATCATACATGAAAGTTCCCCATGGAGTAGTAAAAGCTACTTTTTCTTTATCATCAGGATGCATATAAATTTGATTGTATCCTGAAAAGCCATCAACCATAGAAATCCTTTGTGCCCCAACAACCTTCTGCAATATTTTCTCAATTTTAGGTAGAGGATAATTATCCTTTAGTGAAGATCTATTCATGCTTCTAAAGTCAACACAGTCTGATTTCTCCATTCTTTTTCCTGACAAGAACTAGATTAGCAACCCATGAAGAGTATCTGAGAAGAACAATGATCTTGGCATCTAATAACTTCTTAACTTCTTTTTCAATAACAGGAAACAAAGCTAGATTAATCCTCCTCAATTTATGTCAAAAAGGTTTAACATTCAGTTTTAAAGGTGCTTTATGTTGTATAATCCTAGTATCATATGTTCTCAATTCTTCATAAGGCCATGCAAAGACATCAACATGCTCCTTTAACAAATTAATGTACCTATTTCTCTGTTCTGCTATGAGTGCTTTTGAAATTTTCACCATTCTAGGATGTTCTACAGTACCAATGTTACAATCCACCACATTCTCTTTTGAAGAATGTAAAATAGGTTTTAAAGGTTTATCATCTTTTGAAAATATCCTTTCTAAAGGTACCAAACCTTTTGGGATGAAATTACCTTTTAGTTCAATAATCTTGTGTCCAGCAATTTCATTTTCAGCAATCTCTTCAACATCTTCATCCTCATCATCTTCTTCTTGATCAATCAAGGAATTAGAAAACTCATGTGTAAGATCCAAAAATCTTTTAATTTCAATTTCATCTTAAAACACTCTCCATTGCTTTACATTATCAGGTACAGAAGGTCTGTGCCTAACCTCAATGGGATACTTCAACTGTGTGGTTTTCGGAATTCTAAAATGTGTAGCTGCTAAGGCCAATGAATTAGCAGTCTGATTATGATCCCTTGTAATATAGGTAATGTTAAAATCTACAAAATAATTGTTGATCATATCCCATACCTCATTTCGGTAGACCTTCAACAAATCCTGTTTCACTTGATAGTTGTTCCTCACCTGCTAAACAACCAACTTGGAGTCACCATATGCACAAATATGTTGAATTCCTAAATCTTTAGCAGGCTTCAGATGTAACAACAAAGCTTCGTATTTAGCAGTATTATTTGTAGTAATAAATTCTAATTTATACATCAGCTTTACTGTTTCACCACCAGGAGATATGAGAAGAACCCCTGCTCTAGCACCTTCTTTACAAGATGATCCATCAAAGTATAATTGCCAAAGCTCATCTTATTGTTCCTTACTGCATTTAACTAGTTGTTCCTTTTCAACCTGTAACAAACCAGCTGTATTATCATCATCGCTAAAATGTAACATGCAAGTACCCAAATATTTATCAACAACATACAGAGGATGGTTTGTAGGGTTCTTGTCATCTGTCACAATATAGGAAAATTGAAGCTCTCTGTACATCCTTCTGTTTTCTCCTCCAAACACAGGAATAGTAGCATATGTTAAATCCATTTGTAAAGTTCCACCAACTTTCTTTTCCCAAGACCTAGCGATAAGTAACCCAAATTTAGGTGTAATATATGCTACTACCACATCCATAATCACACTTTTCATTGGTAATTGAGCCAAACTGACAACCATATCTTTAATCACACCCAAACACTTTATAGCTCATGAATCAAAAGCATACAGATCATGGTAGGGTTTTGTTATACTCAAATCTAAAGCCTCCATGACAGCCTTTGGAATTAGGTTATGTGATGCTCCTGAATCTAAAAGACATTTATGTATCATTTGTTCATGGATAGTCAGTGTAATGTAAAATGGAGGTGAAGCACCTACTTCATTCTCCGTTTTTTCAGCCAAAGTTGATCCAATAAAGATCTTAGGATTTTCTTCTTGTAGATTCACTGTATCAGAAAGAGGTTGATTGTTTGTTGAACCAATCATTTTAAGAACTGATTCTTTGTAAGAAGGATTTTTCATTAATTCTGTAAAAGGCATAGGAATCTTTATTTTTCCTAATTCATTTTCTAGATTAAAATTTTGCACAGTTTTATTTACATCTTCAACCTCCATACTATTCTTTTGCTTATCCTGAATTTGTTTTTTCTCTGATATAGGATCAGATTGTTGTTTAGTAGGTGCAACTACCTTCTTCTTTGGGTTTTGTACTACTTGTTTTGGGCTTGACCTGAAATTCAAAGTTTTCTTTGGTTCATTCTGATAGATATTAGTAGTTACAGCAGTCATTTTCTGATTTAAGTCATCTTATGTTTCAAACATATCAGCATCATAGCATTCTGCATTTAAAAATTCTTCTTCAATTACAAAACCCTTATCCAACTGTTCTCCAAAATAGTTCATATCTTGATCTGGGTCTTCAAATAACACTTCCTCTTCAATTTCTTCTTCATCAACAAAATTTTTCCAAAGAGGGGGTGGTACTCTTTGATTCTCAGTCTCTCTCCTTTCTCACTGTATAGCATTGTTTCTTCGTTCTCTAGGTATGAAATGAGGAGCAAACTGTCTTCTGAATTGGTTTTGATTGTTAGGGTTCCTTTCACCTTCTTGGACAAGTTTGTTTGAATTATTTTCTAGTTCTAACTTGTTTAATTTTGCAGTCAGAATCTAACTAGCTTGGCCATCTCATCAATTTTACCTTCTGCAGAGTGGGATGTTGAAAACCCTGTAGCTGCTTCCGTCTTACCTTTCCTGTCATATATTTGTTGAGTTGTTTCCTTCTTCAATCTATTTGAAGCCAATATATTTGACTTCGCCTCTAATGCTGCATCCTGCATGTTTAGTAACGAAACAAGTCTTCTTTCTCTTATTAGTAAGGAAAATTCGTGGTCAAAAGCATTTGCATATGTGAGTTTTGCAGATGTTTCTGAAGGTTTTATCTCCACAGGAATTCTTCCATACATTTTATTGAATCTCTTTGAAAAATCTGCAATGGTTTCATCCTTCTTTCTCCTAAGGGATCCAAACTTGATTATATAATAAGTATGATCTTTGGTGTCACCCCATTGTCTCATGAAGAGGTCCTAAAGCTCTTCTATGATGGTGATAGAATTTGAAGGAAACTCCCTAAACCATTTTCTGACATCTCCATCAAGGCTCTGCACAAACATCCTCATCCATACATCCTTAGCTTCAATATTCTAGTTATCAACATAACTGAGAAAGGATTCCCAGTGTTCCTTAGTTGTAGTTTCACCCTGTCCATTGAACCTAGTCAGGTATTTTTGATAATCACCTTTAGGAAGTGCATGCAAAGGTTGAGAAAAAACTAAGGGTGCATACCTAGCTGCAACCATTCAGCCCATCATATCTATTAGCTGATTTTGGGCTGCCATTTTAAGGTTGACTGACTTTAGTGATGAAGATATTTGACTGGAACTTGGATGAAATGGGGGTTTACCAACTTTCAGATGAAATAGAGGAATTTTACCAGGAGATACCGTTTTTTCCTTTTTGAAGGATTGAAGATCAGTGAAAACTTGAAAGTTACTGACATGAATTATAGGCTTCAACCAAGGTGAAGTTTCTTCTTCTTTTTCCAAAACAGATAAAGGTGATTAACTATCCAACTGATCAGGGTTATATAGGGTTGGTGATGACTGAGACCTTCTAATATTCCTTGATGTTTTCAGTATCTGTTATGGGTCTGAAACACCCAACTGCAAAGCTGAAATAGGTTTATTTCTTGTTCCAATTCCCCTAGTAGCCACTATGACAAACCAGTGAAAAGTAGTCTTTAAGATTTGTTGGTTTAAGTTCACCTCTTAAGACCAGTGAGATGATAAGTATCCTAGTGAAAAATATGTTTTCAACTTCATTCCCTGGCAATGGCACCAAGGATGTTTATGCTAGAAATTGTTCCCAGACTACCAAAAAACAAGCCAACACAATCTCAATAATCTCAACAAAACAAAATAGTCTTTTTAAGGTTTTCAAGGTTTTTTGGTTGAGAAGTTTGATGCCAAGAGGGAATGCATTCATAAATCCAAACAAACACTAAATCATAAGCATAGCAAGGCTGAGATGCATACCATAATAACCATAATCCAACAGAAAACAATACTGAGATTCACCCACAGATGACAAACATTCCAAGTATAAAAACTTTAAACAAGCAATGAAATTACTAGCTGGGTAACTAAACATGTTATAAATGAAGCCAGAGAATAAACTGAAGGGGATTATAGAGCATATATTTCATAATCAGTCTTTCAAATACACATAATAGTCTTTTACTTAGCTTATGAACAAGTCTGATGACCTCCTCTTGCCAGCCAAAAAATCGAACCATTTGACTTATTTGAGACTTACACTTATACCATTCTCCAAAATTGGTTAAGGAACTGAACCCTAACTGGTTTTTTAGTCTACCCATTGAATAGTTTCATCTAAATAATATTTACAAAAATAAAGTAACTTTCAAACCTAACTAATAACTGATTATCTTATCAAACTTTACAGATCCTTAGCTGCTTCAGCTAACAAGGAAATCCCTTCCACAGCTTGAGCTTTTATTCTTCCCTTCAATTGATATGCCTCCATATCTACAATCTTCCTAGTTAATTCTTCATTATGTTGTTGCAGGTATTGGATGGTTTGCTTCAACATTGTGAATTGACCTTATGTATTCCTCTTCCTTTTCAATGCTTCTCTTGAAACTGCAATCAGCTCCTGATAATGGCTGTTCACCTCCTCCAAATCTTCTCTGAGTCTTATGTTTGCCATGACTAAGCCATCACTAGTCTCCTGCATGTACTCAACCTGATACTTATATTGTTTTACACTTCTTTGTAAATTCTCTTTTTCTGAATCAAAGGTTTTATTTCCTGCTATGGTTTGCATCTCATTTGGAAACCATGGAATATTCAATCTCTTATAAATTTCTTCATCTTCTTGCAACAATTCTATAGGTGTTCCAGTAAATCCTAGGTGTTCTTCACTCTCAACTTTACATGGAATCTTTTCTTCAACCATCACATTTTTCTCTGAGTAGGAACTCTTTACTTCACCTTCTTGTTGTTCCTGCAACATCTAACTTCGTACTTCTAGAAATATATCAGATATTTTAGTATCAGTCAGGACAAACTCTCTTTTTGATTCAATTTTCCTTTTACCCTTACTTTCATCTTTATCATCATTCAATTTTTCCTCAGATGAAGAATTATCTATCACTGTTACTCTTTCTTTGTTCAATTTAGGGTTCAACAACTTCTTCATATTCAGTCTGAGTTTATTTGTGGGTCTGGTTTTAGGTCTCCAAATAGGACCAATCTTCCCCAACATTTTTAAAGTCTTACCCTGATGAATAACTGAGGCAAACTCAACAACTTTTAGTTTATTTCTTTTGGACAGTGCTACCTCATCACCATGGCTATGAAATTCCTGCTCAGTACAAACCCTAGTTGCATCAATGACAGGGACTTTATCATCATCAAATAGGCATTTCTCATCTTTTGAAAAAACTATGATAGGAATTTGTTTTTGAACTTCAATATCATCTTTCTCATCTGAAATTTTCTTTGCAGGTACAACATTTTCAACAAGCTTGGACTCCTTAATATCTGACTGTAAATTCTTACTCTCATTGTCATTAAGGTGTTGTTTAGATTCAAAGTATTCATTTGCATGATTTGAAACTTCCTCTAATTTAACCTTGTCTTCATCTTTAACCTTTACCTTTTGCCTAAGCTTTCTAACCAAAGTATTCCCTTTATCAGCTTGTCTTCTGTGAGACTGTCCTTCTTGATCATTTTGAAAACCTGACCAGAAAATGAAATACTCCCAAGTTTTTCCCCTACTCTGCAAAACAGTTTTTATGATAAGTTTAATAAGTCCATGATGGAAAATGGACCACCTTGTATGATTTTGGTGCTTCTTAACCCTGCATGACATCTTTTGCAGACTCTTCAGGAAGAAGAAGGGTAAGTTCATCTTGGACTCATCACTAAGATGCTGAAGAAATATGAAGTGGTATTTGAAAACAAAAGCATATCTACCCTCACAGGTAATATAACTCTGTAAGACTTTAATGGGCTCAATCCATTCAGCTTTAAAGTTATGAATTGGTAAACCTTTACCCCAGTCTGCAATCACACCAGGAAGCAATTACTTTTGTGCATTAAAAGTGAATGGAACCTTCTTAAACCATAATTATCCCTCATTTAAGATGCTTGTTGCCTTAGCTATCAACTCCTTAGTTATTTTGAATTGTATAGTATCAAAAGACACAATGTCTTTATCAAAGCACTGAGCAAATTTATGAGACACTTCTGCATGATAACCATCAATCTTTTTGGAAAATGTTAACCATCCTGCATTTGAAAATAACTCTACACATTCTGGAAAATTATCTACCCAGCTTAGGTCAGTGGGCTCAGCTCTATTTGTTTTTCCACTTTTCTTCATATTCACTATGGTTTAACATTTATCGATATCCCACAATCTAACTATCTTCAAATCATAGCAGTTTGTCCTAACACACAGTTCAAAAATCTTTTGTGCCAAATTACAACAGTCTGACCCAATCACAGAGGTCAGGGAATTCCAACAAGTTCTGCTTTAAATTTTATTGTTTTAAATGATGAATACTTTGAATATATTTGTTAATATTTCATCATTCACAGTGTATTAGGTGAAAAACTCATATTTCTCCTTCGAATTTTATTATTAAGTATTTTATCAAAAAATCCCCAAATTAAGAAAACCCTAGCAATGACACACATGCTACCTGTTCAGAAGACCAATACAAGTGCTAGAATGAAATCACTTCAATGGTTAAGTGTCGAATTTCATGTTCCACCTGTCTCTAACCGTCCAGACCACTTCAAATAGTCGTTGTTGAAAAGCCCTAATTCCTCATTCAGTTGAAAAATCCCTATTTCTCAGTAGTGTCTTCTCACCATGACCTTCAATATCCTTCATGTCTTTTAGATAAGGAGCATACTCCAAAAAACTCTGCCTAATTCTACTCGCTGTCATCATTCATCCTGCTCTGCATGCAATCACCACGATCTACCTCTTATGATGATCATCCACCTGTTTCAATGATAAAACTATGCAGGACATGTATCAAATGCATCAAATGATATGATTAACACCTCGGAGATAAGACACCCGAAAAAATCGGACTGAAAAAATGATGATTTTGGCTGTTAGGTATAACTCCCGATTCTATATTATTCATGGCTAATGAATACATTTATATATTACATGTGACGGTTGTGTTTCACCTTCCTCCCAGCCTTTTCGGCTTCCTACATCAGTTTTATTTATTTATTTACAAAATATATAATCCCTACGGATTATATTCTAACAATCCCCCTCTTAATCCGAAGGGGTGTTCGTAAGTCCGAGCATGTTTCTGAATCTTTCAAACTTTTCTCGTCCAAGCGCTTTGGTGAAGATGTCTGCAATTTGATCATTTATGGAACAATGGCGAAGATGGACTGTCTTGGCCTCTACATGATGTTGAATCAAATGATAGTTTGTGTTGATGTGTTTGGTTCGATCATGGAATCTAGGATTCTTAGCCAGCTTGATTGCAGAAGTATTGTCGACCAATAATGGAGTGGAGTTCTCTTGTT
>LPNX010452455.1:41010-68079 GCA_001517045.1 Pseudotsuga menziesii
CATTGAGATTCTTTCAATTCTCTCAATCACATCTCCAGTTGAACCTCTTGATTAGGTGAAGTAGTAGGAACTTCTTCATGCGGGGGAGTTGGTGCTTCATATGGAAATTCCAAAGGTTGATCCAGAATAGGAATCCCCCCTTCAAGGTTTGGAATTTCATATTCATTTTCAGAATATGTCTTTGGATGAGGATAACTTTCCAAATGATCAAGCTGTCTCTCAATGGACTGGTCATTTTTATTAGTTTCAAGAAAAATGACATCTCTGGAAATAACAAATTTCTTGTTTACCTCATCATACAAACGGTATGCCTTGGAGTATTCTTCGTACCCCAGGAAAATACATTTTCTACTTTAAGCACCAAGCTTGTTTCTTTGCTCCTTTGGAATCAAGGCATAACAGGTGGAACCAAAAAATATGAGATGCATGATTGAAGGGAGATGGCCAAACCACATTTCATGTGGAGTCTTGTTATCAAGAGCATTTGAGGGACTTCTATTTCTCAAATAGGCTGTACATTTTATTGCATCACCCCAAAACATTAGTTTTACATTCTTGAAAAACATCATTGAGTGAACCATATTCATTATGATTCTATTCATTCTTTCTGCTACACCGTTTTGTTGAGGATTGTAGGGAACTGTAGTCTGATGTGCAATTCCATGTTGGCGAAGATAATCTTCAAAAGAATTTGAAGTCTATTCTTTCCCATTATCAGTATGAAGTGTACCAATTTTTTATTGTGCTTATTTTTCTATCAATGCATGAAAGTCTTTGAATGTTTGAAATGCTTCTGATTTTGTCTTTAAACAATAAATCCAGCACATTCTTGAGTAGTCATCAACAAATGTCATAAAGTACTTATTCCCATTTGCAGAAGGACTTGGCATTGGGCCACATAAATCAGAATGTACTAATTCTAATTTCCTACTTGCTCTGAAATTAGATTCATGGAATGGTAGCTTACTATGTTTCCCTAATATACATGCATCACATTTGTTCTTCTCTTTGGGAATGGTGGGCAAACAAAATACACCATTCTTTCTCAACAAACAAAGACTGTTATAATTTAGATGACCGAATCTTGCATGCCACAATGAACTAGATGAAAAATTACCTTCTCCATGCTGAGAGAGGTAGGCATAGTTCTAAACTCTTGCAGATGAACCCTTTAGCTTCAACAACTTCCCATCTTCGTATCTAGTCTTGATGACTTGGTTGTCAGAGGACTTTCTTATTTCAACAATTCCATCAAACATGTGGAGGGAACGGCCTTGCTGTTGAATCTCCACCAAGGATAGAAAGCTTCTCTACAACTCTGGAAGATAAAGAACACTCTTCAACAAGAAATTAGGGAATCCAGGCATCTTCAGTTGAATGGTGCCCATTCCCTTTGGTTTAATACTTAACTTATCTGCAAAGTAAACTATGCCATCTATTGTTTCATTAAGTTATTCAAAACAGTCTTTTATAAATGTCATGTGTGATGTTGTACCAGTATCAAGCAGCCAACAATCTTTGTAATATGAAAGTGAAGTCATTTCATTAATTCCAAGATTACAATGTGCAACAATACAATGAGCAGAATCAGAAGATTTACTAGCATCTTGATTTTTACTGTCATCTTTCTTCTAGTTATGCTTGTCTTTGATGGAGTCCCATGAAGCCCAACACTGATCTAATGTGTGCCCAGTCTTTCCACAACTCTTGCACTGCAAATCTGATCTTTTTCTGGAGTTGTTTCTGCCCCCTCTGCCTTTGAAATTTCTTCTTCCTCTGCCTCTCTTGCTACTTACTCCTTTGGGGTGATCTTTTCCAGAGAGAGAGGCACCAACTCTAGATGCTATAGATTGCATCTTTTACAACTTTTAGTGTAATGAAATTAATATGACAAAGAGAATGAGATAATATGAAAACAAAAACCTTGCAGGTCTACAGCCTCTGCCAAGGTGATTTACAATCTTAATATGCTGTCAATAAGTTCATAAGCAAATTTTTAGCACCAGTCAATGATCTCAGCTATATGAAAGAAGCAGGTCTAATTCTGTGCTACTTTTTACAATACAGTCTATGTAGAATTACAGCTGCACTGGCTAGAAATAAGCTCTATTCACTATGCAGGTATATGTCGCAGCCATAGTATTTACATCAAACTAAAACAATTTTGCAACAGTTTATATGGTAAGTGCACCATACAAAATTATGCAGCACTTCAAACTTAAATAGCAGTCACCTTGGAGGTCGTAGCAGTCTTCTCAGCTCTCTGGTTCACGTTCCAGTAGTATGCAGCTCCAAATTCAAAATGCAGCACACAGTAATGTCAAACACAGCCAAAAGAAATAGCTCTAGTTTTAGGCGCAGTTGAATTCAAGCGTGAGCTTCTTCACTTGCTTTCAGGCTCAATATTCACACCTTCCACCAACAGTATTTTGTTGGGGATGTGAGAAGCTTCAAGAAAACTTTCATTCAATCTCCAATGTACAGATTTAGGGTAGAAATTACGGTTTGCAAAAATTAGGGTTGTGTAATCCAACGATCACACCAAAATTTTTACCTCCACGCAGACATATTCAGCCTTCAACGCAGACAACCTTCAACGTAGCCTTCAGCAGTCTTCAATCAACAGCTTCTCCACTCAATATAGCTTCACTCCTTAATCGAATCACAGAGGCTCTCGGATCCACACTCACCACACCTGTCTGCACTTTTCACACACCTGCTGCTCCAAACAAACAACCCTTACAGCAGTGACGGCTTCTTCTTCTCTCACTTGAAGAGATCTCACACAGCTCACCGGTTTCGTTATCATCAGCTACACTGACAGTACTCGTGGGCAAATATGCACCAACACTTCTTATCAACGTCTCCTGTCTCACACAAGAGCGGAATCAACTTCACCCACAGAAGCTCCCTTTTTCGGATGGATGGCTTCTCACAAACTGATGGTGGTGGCTTCACAAAACGGTCTCCCGCTGGCTCCTCACGGAAAATGGTTGTCTCTTGAACACAGGGATGATGACTCTTCCAATAGTGGCAGCAACGATAGCTCCTTCTTCAGCAACAACTTCAGCAGCGACAGAATGATAAGTTCACGGTTTTTCCACACACAACAATGGTGGAATCTACTCCATGCAGCTCAGTTAGCATTCAAATACAACTCCTCAACAATCAATTAAATAATAGCCCACGTAGCTCATTCACCATTCAAAGACAATTCCTCAATTGAATCTCGTGAAGCTATATCGATTCCTGGTGAGGAGAACTAATAGCCGCTTCAATGCAGAATTAGGGTTTCACCTGGAGGCTATGAGAGACCGCGGGAAGGGTCGAAACCTTGAAATTGTAGAGGAATAAACTTAGCAGCTCTGGAATTGTAATGCACACAGCATGACAAAGAAGAAGAGAATATTTGTAGACAGTCTTCAAAGAATTCGCAACAAGGTAACCTCAAATGAACGTTTGAAGGAGAATAACGCATACATGAATGCACACAGGCTGGGAGAGGAGAAACGCATGCAAATGGCAGACTGACGGAGTAGGAAGTATGGCAGTGGACTGGCAAGCAGAATGCTAGGACTGAAATGTAGCAGGCAGGAGTTATGGCAAATAGCCAAGCTTTGATACCACTTGTTAGGTATAACTCTCGATTCTATATTATTCATGGCTAATGCATACATTTATATATTACATGTGACGGTTGTGTTTCACCTTCCACCCAGCCTTTTCAGCTTCCTACATCAATTTTATTTATTTATTTACAAAATATATAATCCCTACGGATTATATTCTAACATTGGCATTCACAACTTTCTTGTAGCGCTCTAGTGTATCAATTTTTCTCTTGCACTACAAGAAAGTCCAATCGAATGATTTCGCATCATTAGGCCACTAATAAGGATTAAAACTTTGTTTATGTGTTCACTCTCGACCTTAGTGTTATTTATAAAACTTATTTAATCCATATATGCCTTGTAAAACCCTTCAATAATGAAATCAAAGCAAAAATTATAAAAGCAGGCTTAAAAAATCAAAATCATGAAAATTAAAAGTTTGAACTCAAAATTATCTTTATAGACAAAATTTCCTATATGCAAAAATACTAGCAAGGTTAAAAAACAAAAATAAAAGCATAAAACTAAGGAAGACAAAATCATGACCTAACATAGATTAAGTAGGAAGTGTTGACGATCGAAAAAGCACTACTAGAGCAGCATTTTTTCTGGGAAATTGTTTAGTATCATGGTAAAGTAAAAAACAATCCTCCATTTCACTCTCTACAATAGAAACAGAATATATTGATGCTGCCTCATGTTGCACTCAAGTTATTTGGATGAGTAAACCCTAGAAGATCTACTTGTAAAATATGAAATTCCAATAGTCATCAACTATGATAACACTAGTGCTATAAATATGTCTAAAAATCCTATCATGCATTCTAAGACAAAACACATATCAATCAAGTATCACTATCTAAGACAACAGGTATCTCAAAAATATGTCAAATTAGATTACATTGACACAAAAGAATAGATTGCCAACATTTTCAACAAACCACTACCTAAGGAAGCCTTTGAGCATCTTAGATAGAAAATGGGAGTAATTACATTACAAAAGTACTAAGAGAAGAAAGCTCAATCTCAGGGGGAGAAATACTGACAAGGGGAGATGTCAAACAGAAAGGTTCCTTTGTCATTGTTGTCAAAGGGGGAGAATGGTTAGAAGTTTCCATCAATGCCAAAGGGGGAGATTCTTTAGTATATAGTTGTCATTGATGTCAAAGGTGTTCACGAATGACAAAGGAATAACCAGTGGATATGATGGCAGGAAAAACTCATTGAATGACTAAGGTAGCGATGGCATGGCATGACATAGTTGAGAATGTGGCATCACAACATACGAGATGAATGAGATGGACATGGATGATAAGACAGCATGAATGACTGATATGATGATCCACAAAGTCATGATGAGATCCAAATTTGATATGAAATCGATGGTCAAGAAGCATCCTGCATGAGATCCAACGGTTGAGGATCAGTTCTGCAAAAGATAGGTGGAAGGATGAAGTTCTGAAAAAGATTAGGATCGGATGGCTAAGATTAGTTTCTCTAAAAGGAGATCAATGACAAAGAAGGAAAATGAAAAAATGGAATTGTGGAAATAACATTTAAAGACTCAGTGAACCCACATCTCACAATCTAGAAGATCAACTGTCAATAATACCTCCATGAAAGATCGATGGTGCGGAAAATGAAAGGTGGAGAAGCACGAAAGCAATGTTTGATATTTTGAGAACTTGCACTCTGCATCCCGCATTCTCGAAGATAAACGATCATTGAAGAGCCCGCAAGAGATCAATGGTATGGAATGATTGGTGAGAAAAGACAACTGCGGAAGTCGCGAAGAGATGTGTTGAAAGGTAATAGGTAAAAGGTATTTATTAAATGAATGCGTAAATAATAAAGTGTGTCTATTAGTAAGTCTGATAGAGTCCAAAGTGAGTAGTTTTTCAACTATTCTAAAATACTGATAACATCATTCTAGGGTGGCATTGGTGGTGCTAGGGAAGGACACCGGTCTGTAGGGGGTCGTAGCCTCCTTCCAGTCATACTTGGAGAAAAGGGTGTCGTAGCATCCTTTTCTGTTGAAGCAAGCAGAAAACCATAGGGGTGTTGTAGCATCCTACTCTATAGTTGCAGGAAAAATCTAAGGTGTATCTACATCCTTTCTATTGTAGCAGATAAATAATTTTGGAAATTCACCTTATTAATGAGTTTGTGTTGGTGGTTTTCTCTTTTGAGGTTTCCACAATAAAATCTGTGTCTTGAGTGTTTATTTTGTGTATTTTAAGAGTAAAAATTGACAATACTGATTCATGCCCCCCTCTCAGTATTGTGGGATAAACCAACAATTGGTATTAGAGTAGGTTCCTTCATAAAATCTTAACCACTAGAAGGAATATCACATCCAAAAACCACCATGGATCAAGAAGAAGGATTGGCCACTAACAAACCTCCACTATTTATCAGAGAAAATTATGCTTACGCAAGTGTAATAATGAGGTGTCATCTGATGTCCCTGGGATGGAAGGTTTGGGAAGCAACATAAAAGGAACGTAATATAGGAAACCAATACCCTATAGACATAGTTGAACTAGTTGAATATGAAGGTAATTCCAAATCCCTAAACGCAATCTTAAGTGGTTTAACAATGCAATGCACATATGGTTTACTAAAGTTATGCAATGCACATATGCCGAACAAGCTCGGGACAAGTTGAATATTATCTATGAAGGAGAATCTAAGGTCAAAGAATCCAAACTTCAAACATATATAGGTCAATTTGAAAGTCTTAAAATGAAAGAAGAAGACAATGTTGGGGAATACCTTCTTCGAGGAGATGAAGTTGTTAATGCGATCAGAGGCCTTGGAGGAAAACTAGAAGAAAAAGAAGTGGTAAGCAAGGTACTAAGAACATTACAAATGATATCTGACCCAAAAGTTTACACCTTATAAGAATGAGATCACCTTAAAAAAGTAACAGTGGATGAGTTACATGGAATTCTTACTGTGTATGAGATGATAACAAGACAACATGGATCTTCAAGAAAAGAAGCATCTTTTAGAGGCTCCATAAAAAATCAATCAAAAAACCCAAATGATGAGGAATATTTTTTCATCAATAAACTTGAGACAAGGACTAGAAAATACAAGGGGAATTTACCTTTAAAGTGTTTTAATTGTGGAAGGATTGGAAATGTTTCCCCTAAATACACCTACACAAAACAAGATGAGAATGAAGAAAAAGAACTTCAAAATTCAAAATGGGTAAACCAGGAAATAAGAAAAAACCCTATGGGAAAAAGAAAATTGTTTACACCATGGAAGACAGTGAAGATTTAGATCAAAGAAAATATGAAGAAACCGAAGGTTTATTTATGGGCCTAGACACTCAAGCCTCAAATAGTGACTCGGACGTAGAAGGAGATGTGGATCTAAGAGCTGAACTTGTTAGCACCCTGGAAGAACTTGAGAATTGTAGGAAAAGGAACCAAAAGTCAAATATTATCATTATTTAGTTTGAATCTCAACTCTTAGATGCCAAAAATATTGAGAAGGACCTAAACCTACAACTCAAAAGAAGAATACAGGAGTCTGAAAAGATTGCGGAAGAAATCATGCAATTCAAGAAAAAGCTTGATGAAGGATCTATCAAATCAAATTTCAAGAATAGTTCAAGGATTATAGATGGCATTCTGAGTAGCCAAAGACCATCAAGTGATAGTTCTGGTTTGGGGTTGGTTAAAGAAAATAATCCAGAGTGTTTTCCTGCAACAAATCAAGAAGGAATTAAGAAAATCTATGCTTAAGTACTAAAGAATCCGGCTAAAAAGGAAAGAAGCAAGAAAGATGGCTTAATTTCTGAAGATAAAAATAGAATTAATCTAGAACCCAAGAGACCAAATAGATATCTATAGATATTTTTAGGTCACTTCTTTGCTTGTAATAATTTTGGTCATAAAGCCTTAAACTGTAGAACTAAAAGAAAGGTTTATGGATACAAGAAGAAGTCATCAAGTAATAAGTTGAAGGGAGATAAGAATCTTATTACACTAACCCAAAAATATGACATAGAATGATTTACGGGTAATAACCATGGACATATGGCAATATATTGTAAGCTAAATAATCCTACAAGAAATACTATTGCGATCAAATCTTAGAACATCAAACAAAATAGATATTGGAGAGAAAAGGAAGAAAAGGAAACTTCCATGATTTTCTTATGTGCAACCGAGAGCCAAAAATTATGGAAATTGAACAGTGTTTATTCAAAACATTTGACTCATGACCCTATAAAATTCATAACACTAAGAGATAATAAGGGAAAAGTCACTTCTGGAAACAACCTCTCCTCCAAAATAATCGACAAAGGAACAACTATTGTCAACAGTAGGATCAAAGAAGAAAATGTTTTTCTAGTTGAAAACCTCAAGCCTAATCTTCTCAGTGTAATTCAAACATGCGACCAAGAACAAATTTGCAACTTTGACTAAGAAAAATGTGAAAGCAAGAATAAGAAATCAGGAAAGGTTGTTGGCATTGCTATGGGAAATACAAACAATGTAGACATATTGCACAATGAAAACCAAGGTTAATTACGTATGGTATATGAAATTTTGTTATGGCACAGAAGGTTGGGACATTTAAGTTTTGACAATATTTCCAAAATAAGCATGAGGGAAGTTGTAATAGATCTACCTAAAATTATAGTTCCTCTAAACTCTGTGTGCAAACATTGTCGACATGGGAAGCAAACCAGAACCAGTTTTAAAATAAAATAACATATGAACTCACACCCTCTAGAAATAATACACACAGACCTTTGTGGACCAACCATAACTAAAAGTATGCAAGGAGATCACTATTTCATGTTTCTCATTGATGATTACTCAAGGATGACTTCGGTGGAATTTCGTAAAGAAAAATAAAAAACCTTTGAAAAATTTAAAATCTTCAAGGAAATGGATGAAAATGAGTCTGGTATGAGAATAAAGTGTCTTAGATCAGATAATGGGGGATAATTTACCTCAAATGAATTCAATGAGTTTTTTGAAGTTCATGGAATTAAGAGGAAATTTTCAGCTGCAAAAAATCCTCAACGGAATGGGGTTGTTGAAAGGAAAAACAGAACAGTCCATGAAGCTACTAGAACTATGCTCAATGAAGAAAAGCTTTCAGATTCATTTTGGAGAGAATGTGCATACACAACTGTCTACATACTTAACAAAGGACAACTCAGAGTGAATAAAGATAAGACCCACTACGAATTGTGGTATGGAAGACCAACCTTAGTCAAATATTTTAAATTGTTTGGCAGTAAGTCTTACATAAAAAGAAACGAGGATGACCTTGGAAAGTTTGAATCCAGGACTGATGATGGAATCTTTTTAGGATACTCATCCACCAAAAAGGAATATAGGTGTTACAATAAAAGGTTACATAAAATTGTAGAAAGTGTTGATGTGAAATAGATGATATAAAACCAAGGAAAAAGAAAAATCGTGATAGTATTGAAAATACATGTGATTATGAAATAAAATACTTGCAAAAGGATGACAACATTCGTAACGAAGAAGAAGGAAAAGAGAAGAAATACACATAGGAATATGATGAAGACTTTCGTAGACCTAAAACTAAAACTCCTTCTAGAAGGGTAGAAAAGGATCATCCGGAGTCATAGATCATGGGGGATAAAAATGATAGAGTCAAAACAAGAAGACAACTATCATATGTAGAGCAATCCCTACTCCCAATAGCAGAACCGAAGAAATTTATAGAAGCCAACAAAAGTGATGAATGGGTCAAACACATGAATGAAGAACTAGATCATATTGAGAAAAATAAGACTTCGGAACTTGTCCCAAGACTTGAAGATAAGAATATTGTAGGAACCAAACGGATTTTCAAAAACAAGTTCATTCAATATGGAAAAGTAATAAGGAACAAATAATTACTGGTTTGTAAGGGGTATGCCCAAGTGGAAGGTATTGATTTTGAAGAAAGTTATGCTCCTGTAGCTCGACTTGAAGAAAATAGAATGTTTTTAGTTCTATCATTCCATAAAAAATTCAAAGTATATCAAATGGATATCAAGTATGCATTCCTAAATGGAAAACTTCAAGAATAAGTGTATATTGAACAACATGAAGGGTTTATCTTGTCCAAAAACAAAGATTATGTTTGTAAACTAAAAAAGGCATACTATGATCTCAAACAAGCTCTAAGAGCATGGTTTTCAAGACTATATAGTTACTTGAAACGACAAGGTTTCAAAAGAGGAGTCATTGAAAGTAATCTTTACCTAAAAATCAAAGATAAAAATATGATCATTGTTGATGTCTATGTAGATGATATCATTTTTGGAAGCAATCTTTAAATCCTAAGTGTAGATTGTTGGGTGTTATCTCGACTAGATTAATACCAAAATATCTAGATGTGTTCTACTATATTAAATACACCTAATATTTAATTATCGACCGGGTTTGATAGGATTAGAGTCGCTACAAAATATATGCGAAGGTAGAGGAGTTCCTAGGGCGTTGTATAAATACTTAAATAAAAAAAAGATTGAAAAATATTCAAAATGAAAGCGAGTCAAACTCCTAAATTAGTAGTATGGCTGAACTAAAACAAAACATCAGGCTAGGCTAATATCAAACTATGTTATTTCGACTAACAAATGAGAATATAACAAAACCTATTACTAATAACTTCGAGAGCTAACTATTCACAGAAAGTACATATTTAGAAATACAATCACAACAACTAGATAATTTATAAACAAATAATTTCTGACTGAAAAAATATATTATCAACAACTACTTGAAAAGGTGGGGTTCAAGGAAGATATAACTAATAAGTGTGTTAACACCCCTTATGTTGAACAATTGAGGAATAAATGTGGTCGAGAAATGATAAAGGAATACATAAACATTGGTAAAGGTTGGTAGTCTTGATTCCCTTGTTGAAATGTGCATTTTGGTTAATTCATTACAAAATTCAAAGGTGTATATTTATGGGTGTGAAAATCTATGGTTGACAATTGATCTGCTGGGGAAAGTTGCCCAAGGGAGAAGTTTTGACGGAGAGGCAAAAGTGGCGAATGAGACAGAAAGATCAATGGATAATAAATAAAGTAAATAAAATCTATGATTATGAGGCAGTTCGCGGTGTGAAGATGCACGTTCGAAAAAATGAGAAATGTTGGCAGATTACGTAGAACAGATTTTGATCCAACGGTTTAGGAAAAAGATGAAATCTTATCAACAGTCATAATCCATTCTGGAGTGCGAAGCTGTGAGATAATTAAAAAGGATGAGTGGTATCGGAATTTAAACCACTTTCCATGTGGTGACTTTTGGTGAGTTCCGCTGAGGAAAGCGGTAAAGGAAAAACAACTTGGTAAGGGCCACGGAATAATCCGTTGTATAAAAAGTGAGTTGACCTAGGTAAAGGCATTTATTTTGCATGCCACAAGTGAGAAGAAGAAGGGACAGTGCACCATCTTTTTCCGAAATTCAACTTCTACATATCCACAAATACCAGGTAAGCCTCGAAACACTGAGACTTTGATCTAAGACTTGTCGCTATTGTTTATTATGGAGAAGGAGCAGGGTTTAGGAATATTGTGTAGAGTTTTGGATGAGAAAGAGGAGGTTGTTGTTGATAGGGAGAGGAATGTATGTGACCCTATTCTATCAGTTGGTAGTATATTAGTTTCAAAGAAGAATTTGTGGCAGTATAATTCGCAAGGGAATGATATTCTGAATGTCTGCAGTTCTTTCTTATATTATTTTTCTATTGAACAAACCCTACCTTTTCTTGAATTTGTCGAATGGTGCATGAATAGTTACTCCTCCTCCAAAAGAGTTATTATGAGCCATACCATGTCAAAAATCCTTCCTAAAGTTGATGTGAAAATTGTTCGCGAGATACTGAGTTTGCTTGATAATTTCCCTAACAGCTATGAGTCTTTAAATGAGCAGGTTTTAATTGAAATGTATAAAAATTGTAGAACTGAAGTCAGATGCCAATTTTTATCCAATATTCTGAAATATGGATAGTCATTAGAAGGTCTATTTCTACCATATAATGTTAATATTTTCAAGAAGGAACTACAGTTGGTCATGTCACTGGTCAGTCAAATTTTGGATTTTGATGATGATAGTCATATCAATGAAGTCATCTTAGTTTTTTTGTTGAGTATAGTTTCAATTGACCCTAAGTCCCATTTAACCCATTGTTTTAATCTTGATGAGTATCCAGCCAAGGATATCCATGCCCAGTTGGTCGAATTCCCTAAAGTCAGGTTCTTTAGATATCAGCCATATTTACTGAACATGCTTTTCTGTTCTAATGTGTCGAAGTTGCAGTTCTTATCCACCATATTCTCTTCGGACCTCTTGAAACAAATTGACATGTTTGAGTTAGTAAATACAATCATGGCCGAGATTTACAAATTGTTGTTTGATGATGTCTTGCCAAGGGTGTTGGAAGACATGAGACTTATTTTATAGTCTTCCTCAAGAGAAAAAATAGGATATTGGTTCTTGTATAAATAATTTACTATTCTGAGAGTGTATGGGTTCACTGGGGAACCATACATGTTACCCACTTTTTTTACTCCAATAATTTTCGCATTAGAGTTTATGAGACAAAGGTTATATGCAGAAGAAGAACATTTTGGGGAATTTAAAAAATATCCCAATGTTAAATGTCCTCTCAAAGTTGGTCCGTTCATTTTTAAAAATAAAAGTGCCTTGTTAGTCATAGAGAAGTTGTTAGAAGTTATGGATTTTCAGAAGGAGCAGAAAGTAAATTATGATCTACATCACATTATTTCTCAGAGGAAGCAGTTGAACAAAAATAAAACATTTGATCATCAAACTATTGAAGGCTTAGATAAAATAGCAAATTTGGCTAATTTTGAAGAAAATTCAAAAGCTGATGAAGATAGGAGGAATAGATTGACTGCAGTGGCTCAAACATCTGTTAATTCCAGCATTTTGAATAAGAAGAGTCTTTCTGAAACTGATGGCATGGATGTAGATGAAAATATTTCTCACAAAAAGATCAAAACACACCCTCAAGGTGATCAAAATATTTCAAAAGAAATAGTTTCAGAAGATTTAAAGAAGATGGTCTTGTTCCAGAAAAAATCTATACATATGCATCAATATTCCTTCAGAGAAGAAGGTAACGCAGAGTCCTGTTCCCACTACAAATCCATGAGAGAGTTAGTATCAAGTTATGCTAACAAACAAATGCAATCATCAGAGGAAACTAAGAATCTAATTCCTCGAGTTAGAAATTTAATCAATCAAAAGATTTCATTGATTTTTACTCGAGACACAGAGAGGAATACCCTGAAATTCGCCGTGGTTAGTGACAAGAAAGTGTTTGAAATGGTGGCGAAGTTAGACAAAATCAGTGTTCCTAATAAGATACAACTCTATAAATAGAATGGAGATGTTATTTACTCTTATTTGTTTTTTTAGACAAAAGCGGTTATATTATATTGGGAGGTGGTGTAACCACCAAAGAGGTTCCAGTTTACAAAAATCCCTCATGGTAGTGGCAGCTGAAAACCAATACACTTAGATACCAGAGTAGCCATAGGTGCCCTTGAGGAAGTGGCAAAGGCATTTAAGCCAACCAAAATGCCCTTGAGGGAGAGGCAAACATAACAGTCTGAGACCTTAACACCATTTATAACAAAGTGACAAACTAAGAAACTACCTAAACACTGATAAACAGAGAAACTGTAGCTATGTAGGAAACCAGAAAGGTATGTAAATGCAGGACGACGCACCTGAGCACTCAGAGGAACTCTATCTGTCTGAGATGGAGGACATATCATTACCGAACGCTTCATGTTTGACAAGTTTGAGAGAAATCTTGTTCACCTTGATTTCCATCTCAACAATCTTCTTGGTGAGCGAATTTTCAGTATGCTTAACCTTCCGTTTGATTTTATTGCAAAGGAAGACCAAATCCTTATTCACATTTTCCAGTCTCCTTCCACCTTTGTAATCAATAGCATTCACTTGAGTCTGCAGTGATTTTAAGATCATGCTTCAATTCCCTTATCTTTGTGTCCACCGGATTTGGAATAGACGCAACTATGGTTGAGGAACCCGCTTCCATCCTAAGTATCAGCAAATTATTAGCAACAAGATGACAAAGCTCTTGGATAAACAGCATAGCATTCTGCGTGCTTCAGCACTCATCCTTCCACCCTTTTAAATCCATAATCCTCGAGGAGCTTGGCGTCACCTCATGATCCAGCACACGAGAAATCATGAAAATGCTCAAGTGATCCAGATTTGAACCAGAATAATGTTGTCTGCGATTTGCCTTCCATGAACAAAGCCTCCTTTGTTTTTAGGGATGATGGAAGGCAACACCACTTTAATCATCTTAGCTATAACCTTGGTGATGAATTTGTATCTGATATTACATAGAGAGATGGGATGGAATCTGTCGAAGGAAGTAGCCCCTTTCTCTTTAGGGATGAGCATGAGGAAAGCTGAATTGGTGCTCCCTCCAATCTTGTCGCAATTCTAAGATTTGCGGACCATTTTAACCAGGCATTTTTTGATGATCTTCCAATAGGTTTTGTTGAATCTAGCAGTGAAACCATCTGAGCCCAATGCTTTGTCAGGCTCCATGGACATGAGGGCCCTTTTTAATTCTTTGTTAGAAACATGGGGGAATAAGCTTGTGGTTTTTGGAGTGGAGGAGCAGAGAGGGAACAACATCCAGAATGGGAGAGCCCAGGAAAGGACCTTTGTCAGAGTAAACTCGTTGAAAGTGGTCGTGGGATACCTGTTTAATCTCTTTAAAGTCCTTGGAAGTATAGCCTTGGATCTGAATTTCTTTGACCGATTTGAAATTTTGTGCCCCTGTGCTTTCTTATGAAAGAAGCTGGTATTCTGGTCTCCAGCTTTTAATCATAGGCACCTAGACTTCTATCTAATATTTTCTTCTTCTAAACTGTAGGCCGCATGAAGGGACCGATGGAGGGTAGCTTCTCTTTCTAGATTGACAAGGTCTGAAGGATGCTCTTCCTAAGAAATTTGATGATTTTCCAGATTGCTTTGGGCTTCCATCCTAACGGAAGAGAGGGATGGGAGGGACTTGGCCCAAATTTTGAGGGACTTTTTTAGCCTTCTCAATTTTTCTTCCCAGACAAAGAAGGGAGATCCTAAAACAGGGATGGCCCAACTTGAGGCTACCAAGTCCATGAAACCTTCCTAGTAGCTCCAGCAAGGACTAAACCTAAAGGGAATGGGACCAATATTTATTTCTTCCATGAGATCCAGCAAGATCGGTTTGTGATCCGACATACTGAATGGTAGGATCTTAGAATCAGATCTGAAACCAAAGGCAGCAAAGGACTGGTTAATGAGGAAACAATCTAGCCTGGAAGCAATGTGGCCTAGCCTTATCCTATGATTGGACTAGGTGAATTTTCCCTGAGAAGGATGTTAGCTGGATTATTTCACCTCCTACAGACAACAAGGTGTTCCACTGGTCTGAATGGTTCAAATATAGAACAAATAGAGGACAGAGGTTGAAGACTCTCCCTAGACGCTGTAGATATCTGGAATACAAGGCTTTGATAGTCCACTTGTGTACCTGCAATCAAGCTCAACACGAAATAGATCAAAGAAACCAGAATATGATCTACTAATCTATGCTAGTGACTAAGGAATCTAGCAACATATATGTGAAATCACAACAACAACAACATATGTGGGACAAAAATCAACTTGCATTAAAGAATATGAAGAAGTTTACAACCAAGCCTTAGTGTTGGCATGCATCTCCATGAAACCATACCTTCTCATCCCCAAAATCTCTGACTCTAGCTCTCTATGCTCTCTCCAAATGATCTTGGGCCAATGGTTAGTCCAACAGCATAACAATACCTCAAGTGTTCTCCCCTCAACCATGGCTATGAGCTCTTATTTATAGGGATTTAATGGATATAGATGGTTGAGAAATTAGTGGGTGAGGTGGCCTCTAAGATCCTAGGATGAGAGATCTCAAGCTCAACCAACCCAAAATAGTAGGGATAAGGCCGGACACGAGGCTTATCATCTAGAAGCCTCAAGAAACCTCTCTTTTTCCCTTTTTACCCAGGGTACCACATTTCTCCTTCTATGATAGAGTAGTTCTAGTAATAATTTCTTATGGACCAAGTACAATAAGCGGTGGCACCACTTATGGGCAATAGATGATGGGTGGTGCGAACAGGGGTACCGCTCCTGGATAAAGGGGCATGCGCGGTGCTGGGAATTTGTATGAAATATTGACGAAAAACCATTTTGTTTCCACTCCAAAAGCTGGGATTCAGGGCAAGTAGGTATGTCAAATGTCTTATCACATGATGGTGACAGGATTTTGGTATAACAGGATGCCTTCCAAAGCATGAGTCTTAGAGGGATACGATAAATGAGAGCTTTGAGAACAACTCGTCGCCCAGAGATGAAAATGTCAGCTCGATCGAAGCATGTTGTCAAGTAGGCATCTGTAGTACATCAATATGTTGACTCATAGACACAAGTAACCAAACTCATAGCTACAAATCAATACAAGCCAGATCCATGAGAGGAATAAACAAGCATGGCTACTAGAATACAGTGTAGATCCATGTGATAGAGGACTCAAACTTGGACATAGCTACCAGACATACAACATAGATCTATGTCATACAAATGCAAATTTGAGCATAGCCATGACGATACAAATGTGGATCCATGCTAGATATACAAAATGCCATTGCATCCTGGGGAAAAAGCAATGAGCGCTTTTAAACAAATACCTAAGGTCTTCGTCTCATCTTCCACAAAGTATGATTCTATCCATGTGATTACAATGATTTGAAGTTGAACATGGTAGAAACCACTTGATTACCGGTCAATGATGTGAACCAATAACAAGTGCAAGGGAGATCACCATTAATGTCAATGATTCCCAAGGTATCTTAGTACAATCTACTGAGTGCGAATAGATGTCTTGATGTCGAACACCCAGTCGATTATATCGATCAAAGGTCAATGACGTGAACCTATGTCGAGAGTGAGAGAAACTATCATTAAGGCATACAGATCTCAAGGTACTAAATATTGTTTCTAAGACTATTTCTCGGATAATGAGCTGATGTCGATGGGAATAGTCTCATCGAAGGAGGGCCATGATGAGTCCCACATTGACGACACGAAACTCGGAACATCGTTCAGGAATGATGTGAATGTAGTAACCATATGACTGACTCAAAGATACTGACATAGAGACTGTGTAGACTGCAGAGGTAAAACTTCTTCATATCTCCTTTGAACATTGGGCGACACGACAAAAATACTTGGCAGCATGGCTAGACTTGACAAATACACAATGCGACAGTGAACAATGCATTCTTTTGAAAGACTCAAAGGATTGACATGACTCATGAAAGTGGATTGTCACAGAGATCATCTAAATACCCAATTGACTGACATGATTGTGCAGACAAGTGCCATGTTCAAAGGTAACAACAAACAACTCCATTATGTACAAAATGATTCCCTTCCCATTTCCCCCATCATGATTGATGAGTGCCTCTTTTCGGTTTTACGAGTTCAAAGAGGGTAACAAACACTCAATATAGCTTGTCAGAAGACAAGTCCAATCACATATGTTTTACAAACCTGAGAGAGGAGGGGTTCATTCCCAAAATGGGCCTCTCAATGTTTAATTTAATGAGTCCACTAAAAGAAAACTTGGTATCGTTCATGTTTAGAGAGTCTGAACGAATATGGAAGAAGACTCCAAAGGGGTCCTTTTTCGTATGATTTAGTGTCTAAGGCCTGAAAAAGTGTAAAATCATACCTTAAAGAACTCTTCCAGTCATGATTGGCTGGAGTGATCCTTTTTCATAAATAGTTTGAACCGAACCAAAAAATAGATAACCTACTGTCGAACGGATGACTCTTCAAATACTTTAATGAGCGTGAAGAAGACAAGATCGCTCGACGATCTTTTCATATTTAGGGAGCCTAAAAAGGGTTTAAAGAGAACTCCATAAGGTTTCTCTGCACAATGTCATATTTTACGAGCCTGGAAAGAATCGAAAATGGACTCGATGAATTTTTCGTTTTTAAGGAGCCTGAAAAAGAGGTGAAAAGAGGACTCCATGATGCTTCTTTACACAATGTTTTATTTTACGAGCCTAGAAAGAAACTTGAAATGTACTCAGAAATTTGATACTATATTTTTAACGAGTGTGACAAAGTGTCGTAATAAATGCTCGATGACCGTTTCCATTTTGTGAAAGTATGAAAAATCCATAAACAAACTTTCCAAAGCTTCTTACTAAAGTTCTCTTATCCTGCAGACGACTCAGAAACAAGTGTTAAATGCATTTAAGACCAACATTAAGGGATTATGACAAATGAACTTTGACTAAAATACAATTTTATATCAAAGCTATTGTAATTCAGACCCAAACATGTCTATATAAGTCAAGCAAATAGTAAAAAATCAAAACATTTCACTATTTACCTCTAGCAGAGAGCACTTGGAGCATTTTCTAGCCAGATCTTCCACAGCTTATACCAGTAGTTTCCATCGTCCGTTTTCAGCACCGTCAGTTGCAGGTAACATATAATACCTTCATATTTCATTTCATAGCTTCTATTTTGAGATTTAGGGGGGGCGTTGGGCCTATCCGGTAAGCCCTAAAACCCAATATGCGAGCATCGCGGGTACCTCTTATGGGATACACAGTACCACCCGAGAACTACGCAAAGAACACAGCAGACAGGTGGTGTCACCACCTGTCTCCAATGGGGCATAGGTGGTGTCGACCATGGAGAACTTAAACAAATGATATCGGTAAAAAAAAACTCATTCTTTTGATTTCCAATGACTCAAGGATGATTCTAATGCATACCATTGTTGTTTTTGGCAGGTCTAAGTGACTGAAAATATGGTGATACGCAAGGAAAGAACAAATGATAACGAGGATGTTACTGCTGAAAGAAATGCAAGTTGCATTGCGACACTATGGGACTATGGACTTTTAAACTTCTTCCAGACTCCAAGAATGGTCTCTCACAAAAGATTACTAGAACACATACTGTAAATGTGGAATCCAGAACAGTAGTATTTCAAGGTGGGGGCACATATACTTATAGTGGAGGTAGAGGATATCTACTTCTTGACTGGTCTATCAAGACGGGGTGCCCCCATCTCACTGACAGGTTCCCATGGTGGGGACATCACCACCAGAGAGATTATAGATCGGCACTATGCATAGGTACAGGTACATCAAGGAAAAAGATCCCCATCAAGGTAGTGACAGATAGGGCTCTATGGATCATTCTATTCACCATGCAGAGGGTGGCCAGGAGCCAGGGTGTGCACCAGGCTTCCAGGGCACACATGTTGTATGCCATAGAGGCTATGGCACCTACGGTGTTGAACTAGGTGGAAGAAATGCTTCCAATATTCAAGGATCAGTTGACTAAATGTCGGCAGGGAGAGCTGAAGCAGTTTGGCTTTGGTTCCATCTTAGCCTGCTTCTTCTTCGAGTGGGTCCCACATATGAGGCCCCAGGTGACTTTCTGGATTCTAAGAGCATGGGAGCCCCGTATGCTGAGGTTGGTCCAGGTCATGGCTCACACAGGAGCGGGTAGGGGCAGAGTGAAGTTCGGTGATTCATTCTTCAGATGGTTGCGGGATCAGATGCTCATGGTTGAGGACTATGCCTATGTAGGCATGGACTTTACAGGAGATCCCGACCTACCACTCCCACCTGGAGGATAGTGGGGTGACATCGGTAAGAAGCAAGAAACCCTAAAATGGACAATGTTTTTATGTTTTTTTAAAGTTTTATATTTTTTTATGATAGTGACAAGACCTATTTGTTCTCATGCAGATGTTGGAGCAGTGAGGCCTGGAGGAGCATCTTCATTGGATAGGAAAGTCGGAGCTCACTTCATACCACAGGGTGATGATATCACCAGGGAGCTGGAGGAGAACCTAGAGAGGTTGGCTCTGGACATCCTAGATGCTGACATAGATGACCTCCTGACTAGATATCAGAGATCTACAGCGAGAGTACCGGGAAGATTTAGAAGGCTGCTACGTAGGGTGGCTCGAGCAGTGATGTTCTATCACGAGCACCTTTAGTGTATGAGACACGTATACTAAAATTTGATAGCTTCAGGATTTTGTATGATGATTTTTCCTGAAAGCTTACATGCTTCAGATGAGGTCTCGGGACCTATTTTTTGTAAAACTTTTCATATATATATATATATATATATATTTATAGACTTTTACACGGTGTTATATGTTTCAAATAGACCAATGCATTTTCTATGAGTTCTACGTGTCTTCAAATGTTTATTTACAATGTGCAATGTTTGATTTAACGTCATGAGTGGGAAATATGCCAATCTAGGATGTAATTAGCCAATGAGTTAGCAACTACATTATGTTCCCTTGGGATATGCCTATAGGTAATGGTTCCAAATGATCTTTCTGACAAATGTACCCTCTCGAAGCGGTGAAGGAGCACTGGGTTCATAATGGTGTAGACATGATTCAAATGACAAACCACGAGCTGTGAGTCCATCAAGACTACTAGATCATGGACATCCTGGGAGGCAGCTTCAGTCAAGAGACTGATGAATGCTTCATACTCAGCGATGTTATTAGTAGCAGGACCTATGCAAACTGCTCCTGAATTGACCAAATCTTTAGCTAGGGAATAGAGAACCCAAGCAGCCGAGGCGAGATTCAAGGTGTGGTAGCAAGCACCATCAGCGAAGCTGTAGAAATCCATCTCCATGACCAAAACATGGTATAAATAGATGTGGACACTAAAACTCAAAACCATCTTGAAAATACTAAAAGCAAACTAAAAGTTAATGAATATACATATATACAAGATACTATCCAAGAAGACCTAGGAATAGTACCTTTTCAGGTACAACCCATTGCAAGGCTTCCCTAAAGGGATTCCATCATAATCAACGAGCTCATAAGATCCTTTCTCTAACACCTTCAAAATAACAAAAGGTCCATACCACATGGACTCGAACTTACCCTTCCCTAGTTTGTCATATCTCTGGTCATAAGTCAATACTAGGTCACCCTCGTTGAAAACACGAGGCTAGACAGATTTATCGTATTGCGCCTTGACGCATTTCTTATGCGCCTCATTAGCCAAGGCAGCATCTCTACGAGTCTCATCAAGGTTATTCAAGTACAGAAATCTCTCTTCCTCTATGGAAGTGTCCAGGAGAAGTTTGATGGCAAGTTGTAAATATGGAATCTGACATTGGATCGGCAAGACAACTTCAAGTCCATAGACAAGTTGGAATGGCATGAAACCAGTAGTTATTTTCATAGAAGTTCGATAAGCCCAAAGAGTAGAAAAAAGAATGAGGTGCCAATTGGATTTATGATCTCCAACCATTTGATGAAGCATAGTTTTCGAAACTTTGTTAATGGCCTCTACCTAACCATTAGCTTGCAGATAATACAGTGTAGATTTTTCATGGAAAAAACCTTGCTTGGAACTCAGTTCCTCCATCATTTGATTACGGAAATGAGATCTGTGATCAGTGACGATGGACTGCGGAACTCCAAATCTAGCTATGATATTATTGAACAAGAAGAGAGCGGCAGTCTTACCATCTTCTGCATATGTAGGCATGGCCTCAGCCCATTTTGTGAAATAATCCATGACTACAATGATGTAACCATGCCCCCCAGCTGAGGTAGACTTACAATGCATGAATTCAATCCCCCATTTGGCGAATGGGCCAATGGCAATGACAAGGTGAAGTGGAGCAGGATGGGTGCACTTTTTAGGATAAAAATGTTGACAAGGTGGGCATTTCTTAATAGCCTCATGATAGTCTTTGAAGACAGAAGGCTAGAAATAGCTAGCGCGAAGGATTTCCTGGGTTGTAGCCATCCCAGATAAATGACCGCCGCATGTTCCAGAGTGGAAATCATTCAACACATGTTCAACCTCCTCATCGGTGAGCCATCATCGAAGAATGGAGTCAATCCCACGTCTATAGAAGCTATCATTCAAGATAAGATAGTGCTTAGCATGGTGATGAATATAGCGGCAATCATTGCGAGATAAATGCGGCTGAAAACCCTATGTCTAGAGATAAA
This sequence comes from Pseudotsuga menziesii, assembly GCA_001517045.1. Classification (NCBI taxonomy): domain Eukaryota; kingdom Viridiplantae; phylum Streptophyta; class Pinopsida; order Pinales; family Pinaceae; genus Pseudotsuga; species Pseudotsuga menziesii. The sequence goes on from LPNX010452455.1 coordinate 62,760, forward strand.
TCAGCAAATATCCATACCAAGGATCAGTAGTGCTAATCAAGAACAAGAATTCATCTGGAAATGAATCACTGGGCTCAGATTTCATTGTAGCAGAGAAAAGATCACACATAAGCTCTGCAGAAACCAAGGATTTCTTTGATGTGGCCTTGGCAAACTCCAGATCGAACTCCTGAAGGATGACGATCAAATGGGAGTATTTTCCCCCGAGTACCTAACAAGTTAGAATGTAATACATCAGGTTCTGGTCTGCCAATACGGTGGTAGTGCGGAGCAGAATGTAGTGACGAAACTTTTACACAACAATGATCATGGCCAATGCTAACTTCTGCACAATTGAATAATGGGTTTCAGAATCAATAAGATTCTTACTAGCATAATAAATCACATGCTCCTGACCGTGGAGATTGTCCTGCACTAAAACCATGGCGATGGTAGTAGCGGAGGCAGCAATATACAAGAGAAAGTCCTTTGAATAGTCTGGGGGGTGTATCACAGGTGAATGAGTCAAGGCATGCTTAATATTACCAAAGGGACATTGGGCTTGGTCATCCTAGAAGAATGGAGTGTTCTTCTTGAGGAGACGCATATAACCGTGCATTTTCTCTACGAAATTGCACATGAAACGATAGAGAAAGTTTGCCTTCCCTTGAAAACTTTGGAGTTCAAGGAGGTTGGTTGGGGCTGGTAGATTAATGATAGTGGCAATCTTCAAAGGATTGATTCGGATGCCATCTTTGGATACCACAAAGCCAAGCAGACGTCCCAGCTCAATGCAAAAAACACATTTATGCAGATTGAGTCGTATATTATAATGACGACATCTCAGGAATATGTCTCTAAGATGACCAGGGTGGTCTTCCCGTCGCTGTGAATGAGCAGAGAGGTTGTCAAGGTACAGTTCAACAACATGTTTAATGTCGTGAAACACCATAGGACATCGCACGCCGGAACATGGCTCCAACATTTTTCAATCCAAAAGGTAACTTCTTATACGCAAAGGTTCCCCATGGGAAAATGAATGTCGTCTTATGCTGATCGGAGGGCAATATCTCAATCTGATTGTAGCTAGAGAAGACATCCATGAATGAAAAGATGACACTTCCAACACAGTTGTCAATAATTTGATTGATATGCGGGGTAGGAAAGTTGTCTTTGGGACAAGATTTATTCAAATCCCTAAAGTCGTTGTAGACTCGAATGGTGCCCTACTTTTTATTGATAGGGACAACTTTCGATACCCATTCCACTAGAGGTATAGGATAAATAAAACCAGCTCTTGGAAGTTTCTCAATCTCAGCTTTAACAGCTGCGGCCTCCTGAGGATGGACTTGCCTAAGTTTCTGCCTGACAAGTTTAGCCATGGGATAAGTTTTAATCTCATGGACCACCATGGAAGGGTCAATCCCCGTCTTCTCTTCATAGGACCAGGAAAAAATATCATGGAATTCCTTGAAAAGTGCCTTATATGCTTCAGATTCATCCGCGGAGTGGTTCTTCCCAACATGAACGAGATCGATAACATCAGGCTTGGATGATATGTCAATTGGGTTCATCTGAGTAATGTTGCAAAGGTTTCCTTTAGAATCTGTATCTTGCAACAATATAGGACTTTGTGGAACATTGACAATATCAGTAGGAAACAAGGATGCAAAATCATGGCTTCCAAAAATGGTGTTGGGGAGGAACATGGATCTATGGTGGTGATCCTGCCAAATGGGTTCATCCATGTTCATGATCTCTATAATGGACTCATCAGAGGGAAAATTCTCGGAGAGATAGTCTAGAACTGGAAGAGAAGGTTCTAACTAGTACGGTAAATGGTAAGGATCCAAAGCCACTAGATGAAGGTCATCAATGTGATCATCGAAAAAGGTTTGAATGGTGTCATACATAGCTTCATGAGGACTCAACGAGGTGGAATCAACAACATTTTTTTCCCTTAGGCTCATAATCAAATGAGGTGATCATATGTAATTTCACTGTATCCATGCTAGGAGGAGTAGATGGGAAAATCCCCATAAGGGATGAATCCTTCAACATGCCTACCCCAATTGACTAGTAAGGAGGAGGGGACTGACCTAACATGGAGATGTTATTAGCCATGGAGGTAGTAACATCTGGCATACAAAAATCAAGTTGATCAATCGTAACAATTCTCCCTAGATGTGGGAATTGGACCGTTCAAAATATTGTTGAAGCAACAACAATCATGGAATAGAACCAATTCCTTCCTAGAAGGAGGTTGTAATCTAAAGAGGCATCTACCACTTCTACTTGGATGGAAACATTTTTTTCCCCAGCTCAACTGCGAGGTTTGATATGAGACCATGGGGTTGGAAACCCTGTCCATCAAAGGATTTAAGGAGCGTAGGTGATGTAACAAGCTCGGGAGAGCCAAGAGCTTTCCAACAAATCATAGATAACACCGAGGTCGAAGCTCCTTCATCTAGCACCATTAGAAAGACTTTCTTTCCCACTAATTTCGTAATGATATGAAAATCAAGCTTATGCGGTAATCTAGGTTTATAATTCTCAACGTTGAAATGAATCAAGTTAGTGTTATCCCGGTCTAAAGCTCCTAAAGTAGTCAACAAGTTCTTGCGCTGTGTGGGGCAACTTTGGAGTACTTCTAGGGTAGACATGGCACAAGGTTCCTAAGCAAGATCTTCAACCACATTATAGAATTGATTAGCTCAAGCATTGGGATTAAAGGCATCCTTTCGAAGAGTACTCTTATGTGGGAAAAAAATCATGTCGAGAGTAGGCTTCTCGATAGATAAAGGGATAGTAGACGAGGATTCCGGAGAACTAGTAGAGGGAGCTTTCCCTAAAGAAGATTGATCTTCTTTCTTATCTGCGGGTTTATCATAATTCTAACTTCGAGTTTGCATATGGATGGTATCTGAAGACATCATACGAATTTCCTCCGATGAACTAGAGTTACCTTGGTTAGACATGTGGTCTACCGGTTGTTGTTGAGAGCGAAAGGGATCCGTAAGTATTGCGGGTGCGGGATTAGGCTTTAGAAACTGGGAGATTTCATCTTGACAGGAACACTCCTTTGAAAAATGGTCACCACTGCATAATAGACAGGGATATTTATCCTTCCTTTTCACTTTTCGTTGTCGTTATTGGTTGGTCGTGGAGTCTCCTGTTGGTTTCCAAGTTTTTTATTTTTATTTTTACCTTTCTTTTTATTACCCAAGGTTTGAGTAATTTGAATGGAATTGACATCAATGGAAACCTTAGGATTCAAAGGAGTATCAGTTTGGGTTTGCTTTTCAGATTTCACTGTGGACGGGGATTGGATTGAACCAACAATCCCATCAATAGGTACTTCTGCTGGTGGCTTGGCAGGGCCAGTGCTGGGGAAAGGAGCTTGAGGAATCGGGTCATAAAGAGTTCCAGACTAGGAATAGACCAAGTCTATGTACTGAGCCCAGCTAATAGCCTTCTCTTTGGTAATGGCATGCCCATAGCCACATCTTGGGCAATAGGAGGAAACAAGGACTTACTGAACCAATCAGCTAGCAACTGATCTGGAATAGGGGCCTTAATAAGCCTTCTCCACCTTGTCCATTCATGAATATGATCAAAAATGTGGGTGGAGCTGTTCTATCGTAGATAAGTTAAAATATTAGTGCCTATTTCATAATGAATAGGGAGCTGAAAGTGTGTAAGGAACACGGTTACCAACAAGACAAAATACATAAATGAATGTTGTGAGAGTTCAATGTACCACTTTGCGTCTGTACCGATCAAATTTCGCTGAAAGAATCGTAACTGGACGGAATCATCCATGAGGGAGTTCGAAGAACACCATAAATGAAAAGTCATAACATGGTTCTTCGGATCATCTCCCCACTTCCCATTGATTTTCGGAATATCCGATGGTAAATTTACCGGAATGGGAGGCCACTAGGGATTGTGTCGAATGGGATCATTAATAAACTTGGATAGATCAGGAAATTCCAAAGTTTCTAGGAAAGGTAACCGTCGATTGGGTTGCACATACTGGTAATATTGATATGGCATATAATTACCAGTAGGACCCTAGGTAGACTGATAAACAGGTTGCTATGATGAAGAACCACTGGAATATCTGCCAATAGGGGGTTGATTTCTGGAATTAGGATCACTAGGACCACTTGGGCCTCCAGAAGGAGGACCGCCAGGGCCACCGGGACCACCAGGACCACCGGGACCACCAGGAGGTGGACCACCAGACCCTCTGGAGCCTCCAAGAGGTGGTAAACCTCCAGAGCCACCAGAGCCACTAGGTGGAGGGCCACCAAACCCTCCAGATCTAAAAGGAGGAAAGCCATCAGGTCCCCCAGGACCACTAGGACCATAAGGAGGAAAGTTTCCAGATCCTCCAGGACCATTAGGTCCCACAAGGTGAGGACCTCCATAAGGCGGTCCTCCCACACCTCCCGTAGTATGTATAGGTATCCCTCCCATAGTTGGCATGTAAGACCAGTTGGGTTGCCCCCATGGCATAAAAGTGTTACAAGGGTATGGAATTCTAGTATAAGGCATTCCTGTAGGATTAGATGGGTGCTTACCTATAGGTATTTTATAACCATAACCTCCAGAAGACTGAACAATTACAGGTTGTGCTCCCAAGGGCTGAACTGAAATAGATGGGGGATTTACCACATGAGTATGGGTGGGAGGGACATAAAGTATAGATGATTCTATGTTAGAGTCTGCCCTTGACTAGGTAAAATTCTAGTATCAAATAACGTAGGTCATGCCGGGGGTTTTCCCTTGGCATTAGAAGGTACCGATGAAACAGGAATTGAAGGTTGGGCCCCAGGTGTAGAAGACTTGGGAAGATTTGGAACAGACATAACATGAGAGGTGAGAGGGGTGGTAAATTGACCTAGGTTGTGGGATGCTAATGGAAGATCTATAATCGGTTCAATGGTTCTCATAGAATCGGCCAGTGAACGATATCCCACAGGAAGAGGTGTGGAACATACTAGTGTAGAGCCTAATAGGTCATCAATCTGATTTTATACCTCCTATGCACAAAGAATAGTAGCACGGTATTGCCTGTGTTCTTCTTCATCATCAGGAGAACTTACATGGGTGCCAAATGAGGAAATGGCCTTTGCTATAGGTGTCTTCCAAAAAGGAGCATTGGGACCAAAGTCCAGACGGGTTGTATCATCAACATGACCTTCTGAGGGAGAATGGAACAATGAATTTCCCCGACAAGGTTGTTGGACCAAGGGAGGCGAGTGTGAAGAATATGGTACTCCACTTTCCACCACCACATTATCTCCCACTTGGGAGGTGGTAGCAGCTCCTTGGT
>LPNX010452455.1:68145-81876 GCA_001517045.1 Pseudotsuga menziesii
CGGGTGGCAAGCCCCATACTCTCCTGGACTGTATTAACTCAGCCAGTTTGTATAGTTCCTATCTAACCTAGGGTTTGAAAATCTAGAAAAAACACACCAAAAGACTTCCCTACACAAACTATAGGTCAAAACAAGCAGACTTAAAATGATAGGAGGATTTCAAAAGTTAGGTCTCTCACTAGGATTGTCAAGAAGGTGCCACTCGCAATATACCTCAAGGGTACATGCATAGTAATCTCCTCGAATGTTGTTTTCAGTGTATGGCTCCAAACAAGATGGCCAAAGGGCTTTTCTCAGATAGATAAGGTACCCTAGTGGGGTCTCCCAATATACTCAAGGTACGTGGGAGCTCGAATCGGTAGTAGTGTTGTCTAATGCATAAATGTACACAAGGGGCCTTCCAATATACAATCGAGTACATGAAGTACCTTTCTATATACCTCAAGGGTATGTGAAAGGTCGTTTGATATACCAACGGTACGTGGAAGAACCGCGTGAGTCCCGAAATGTAATGCTGACAAATAAAAACAACTCCTACATTTTACGATGCCCGAACACATCTCTAACCTATCACTCAAGTTACTATGTAAATTTTAACCTACAACTACCATTAATTTTAACTTGTACAGTTAGGTGAATGCATGATTTTTTGACAGAAAAGTAAAACCATGCAATATGCTTGTTCAGATGTTCACTTTACCATTTAGTATACCTACTTACGGGAGGGAAGAGAGTGTTTTCTTTTTGTTCCAAAACCAAAAATCATTCCAATCAACAATCATGAACATCAAATCAAAGACAAGCAAACATTTTTCCAAACCGATTTCTTCTTTTCGAAAGCAAATGAGAAGGGTGGGAATCTCTTTTCCTAAAAGAACAACACGAAGCACACCTATATGCCAATGCACTCTAACTTTTCAATTTTCTCAAAAACATAAGCAAATCTAACTTAAAACTACCATTTTTTTAAAATATTTTGATCGAGATAGTCCTAAATACACGAGAGACAAAAGATCATAAAGGTTCTGAAAGCTTGGAAAGCCAATCAGAAAAACCAAATCCAACGCTTCAATGATGATGTCCTAGCCTCAGTCAAAACTTTTCTTTTTTGAAGGAAAAAGAAGTTTACTATGAAAGTAAGAAATGAAACCTAGAATCTAATCTAGTGTTCTTCTTTCAGTATATGCAACAAAAAGAGATTTCAATGAGCACCCTAAACTTTTCAGAAAACAAGAAATCCTTCTTAAACCACAACCAACAAGCATAGAAGCAGATGAACAATCAAAAGACTTAAACAAACTTTTGGAATTCCACTCAAATCAATCTTAAACCATCGAACCAGCAAGCCACACACATTATATTTAGTAACAAAAGCCTGATAACAGAACTGAAAGCAATCAAAATCCAAATTTTTTGAAAGCAAAATGAGGAAAAAAAATGTTTTGGAATGATTCCTACCTGGCACTGCGCTTCGTAGGTGTTGACAAAGCATTTTGAAGATAGCACCGCTCCTTGCAAATGGGTTACAGGTAGTGGTACCGCTTACTATCCACTTTGTTCAAGCGGTGGCACCGCTCCTCGTACACAGCATAGGCGTGGTTCCCTGTAGATGAACAAACAAAAAAAGAACAATGGATCAAGTCAGAAAAGACTAGATCAAGGAAAATACTGTTGAATTGAGTATGAAAATAGAGCATAAAAGACCGAAATGACTCAGATATGAATAGATCTGGAAATTTCAAACCCAAATAATGCAAGTCAGAAAGTAGATCTAACTAAAAAGAGTTGAAGAAAATAGAGCCTAGATTCATACAAGAGTTGTAGACTGAGGAAGATCAGAATAACTGATACACTAATTCCCCAGCGGATTCGCCAGATTTGTTAGCTGGAATATTTCACCTCCTGCGGACAACAAGGTGTTCCATTGGTCTGAATGGTTCAAATCTAGAACAAATAGAGGACAGAGGTTGAAGACTCTCCCTAGACGCTGTAGATATCTGGAATACAAGGATTTGATAGTCCACCTATGTACTTGCAATCAATCTCAACACAAAATAGATAAAAGAAACCAGAATATGATCTACTAATCTATGCTAGTGACTAAGGAATCTAGCAACATATATGCGAAATCACAACAACAACAACATATGTGGGACAAAAATCAACTTGCATTAAAGAATGTGAAGAAGTTTACAACCAAAACATAGTGTTGACATGCATCTCCATGAAACCATACCTTCTCATCCCCAAAATCTCCAACTCTAGCTCTCTGTGCTCTCTCCAAATGATCTTGGGCCAATGGTCAGTCCAACAGCATAACAATACCTCAAGTGTTCTCCCCTCAACCATGGCTATGAGATCTTATTTATAGGGCTTTAATGGATACATATGGTTGAGAAATTAGTGGGTGAGGTGGCCTCTAATATCCTAGGATGAGGGATATCAAGATCAACCAACCCACAGCAGTAGGGATAAGGTAGGAAATGAGGCTTATCATCTAGAAGCCTCGAGAAACTTCTCTTTTTCCCTTTTTACCCAGGGTACCGTGTTTCTCCTTCTATGATAGAGCGGTTCTGGTAATAACTACTTATGGACCAAGTACAATAAGCAGTGGCACCACTTATGGGAAATAGATGATGGGCTGTGCTAATAGGCATACCGCTCCTAGATAAAAGAGCATGCACGGTGCTAGGAATTTGTATGAAAGATTGATGAAAAACCATTTAGGTTCCACTCGAGAATATGGGATTAAGGGCAAGTAGGTATGTCAAATGTATTATCACATGATGGTGAGAGGATTTTGGTATAACAAAGGCTTAATATCCTCAAAATCCTAGCAACTCATGATATCCTCCACATTTTCTCATAGAGGATCTCGAAAAATTGACCCTCCTTTTTTTTCTTTGGGACTCAACATGATATTCAGATCCCCGATGAGAATGATGTTGTCCAAGTTTAGGGAGGAGAGATTATCTTCAATACTTTGCCAGCAGGATTTTTTTTCCATAAGCAGAACAGGAATGTATATATTATAGAGACTCACCTGAATACCCGAGTATTTGTGGAGGAGAATGGACAGAATCCAGTGGGTCTTTGAGAAGGAATGGATGAGACTGAAGGCATTTTTTTTCCAGAGGTGCCTCTGGCACTGGAAGCAAGGCCCTCACCAGATTTCCAAAAAAGAGGGGCTGACTGGAGGAAGCATTCATCCTCCATTTTTATCTCCTGGATCAGAAGGATGTCTGGACTAGCAATACAGATTACATATTTTATAGAGTCCAACTTTTTTTTGCTGCCTAATCCTCTGCAGTTCCAGGAGATGATATTCATTACTTACCATTTGGGGTTTTGGTAGCCCCTTTGGGCTGCCCTTTCTACCTTATGTTTCTGGTGTTTAGCATGGTCTCGAGAGTGACTTGCGATCCCAGTAGCTTGTCTTTGTAAGCAGCTTCTTCTCTTCATTCTTTGTCCATTTTCCTTCCTTGCTTGCCTTTCTTTTTTGAGGGGGAAGGTTGAAGGTGAATTTCTCCTTCTTCATCTTCTGAGACCTCTTCCTTAGAGGATTGGATCTGAGAAACGGGAAGACTATTTCCTTCCTCATTTTTTACAAATTGTGAAAGGATGGGAGGATCCTGGATCATACTTGAGGGGATCCCATCTTCTATATCAGGGGCTTCCTTGGATAGCAGGGAGACAACAGCTACAGCAGGAACAGGGTCAGGGTTAGGGATGGAGGGAGTAGCCGAGGTCTTAATGGGTCCAGAGGTTTTCTCAACTTTTTTAAGGGGCTTCCTTGGATTAGGTTTAGCTCGTTTTTCCTGGATCCATCCTTCTTCTTGATCTTTTTCAGTGTCTATGGGTTTCTTAGGGAAGATTTTTTGAAAATGGCCATATTCATGACAATGGCGGCATTTGAAAGGCAGTTGTTCATAGTCCAATTTTTTATAATTATGCCATTCTCCAACTGCAAGTTTGATTGATTCAGGAAGCCCAACTTTCAGATCTACTTCTACATAGATACGAACATAAGAATAATTATCTTTAGGGTGGGATTTGTCGATGTACTTACTGAGCTTGTTTGTGATGGCTTGCATGGAGGAGGAGGTCCAGAAATGGATCAGGAGATTGGGAATACGAACCCAGACCGGGACTGCTTTAGGGATCGATGGCGGGATCAAAGTCAGGGTTCCATCCATTCAAGTATAGTCCTTGTGGGCCCATGAAGTATGGTCCGCTTCAAAAAATCAGATCACGATCTTCTTTAGTAGTCAATTTGAAAAGAAAAAACCCCCTTCCAACTACATAGCATGTGACGCTATTCGAGATAAGGGGTCTCCAATTTTTTTGAATCCAGTTATCTATGGACTTAGGAGAGGGCCAAAGACCTATGAATTGTCCCACTAAAGCCCTATCTGCAAGGGATATAACAACCTTGATGGGGTGCAGCGGGGGTATACCGATGGTAGGAACCTCATCGAGCTTCTTAACAAATTTAGGGATCATCGTTGGAAGAAAAGACTTGGTTCTTCCTGCAATCAAAGCTCTAAAATCTAGGAGCTCAGCACTGGGGCCCAGAGGGGGCCCACCATCATCAACCAGCATGCTCACGGCCACTGCCCAAAAGGGGAACTGAGGCCACCCACGTTAGGATGGAGCAGGCCGCAGAAGGCCATCAGAACCCAACACATCGGCCAAGCCCAACCACACCGCAGTGGTGCCTCAAAAATCCTTAACCCTGTTCAAATTTTCAGTTCCTCCGCTCGGTCCCAAGCTTTCCCTATAAAGATACATTGTTATTATGATCCATTTTTTACTCTGATTTGTTACATGATATTATGAAAATTAATAAATTATAGTCCCTTGTAGATAAGATGGAGGTTCAATTAAAGCATGAAAGGGTTTAAAATAAAGCAAATTTGATTCAAATTAAAAAGTTGCAGGGAGATGTTGTAAGCTTAGGGACTGAACCGGGTAATATGCAGCTGACCAAAAAGCTACTTGAGGAGAAGGACAATACCATTCAAGTATTGAAGAAGAAGCTTAAAGTCCCTAATGCTGAACACATTCAGTCTTCAAAATTATTTACAATTCAGGAGGAAAAAGAGAATATTTATCAGGAGATGATGGACTATAAAGGAAAATCATTGAAGCTACAGGAAGAGAAAAACAAGTGGGAAGTAGAAAGAACCGAATTGATGGATCAGATTGTAAAGCTGAAAAAGGATCAAAATGATCAAAAGGAATTTATGGAGGAGTTGATGAGTTAACCCTTTGTTCACACTATTTTACCCCTTGTTAATATTGAGAGACCATTAAATGAATTTTCTGCAGATGCTTTATTATTTCCTATGTCACAGGTAAGTTTGAAAGAGATGGATATTAAAGAATTAAAAGAGGAAAGTGAAAAGATCAAATCTGAATTGGCTAAGAGAATTAAGGAGAAGAATAAAGCAGGGAATGATAAAAGCCAATTACAGAAATTTTTTAATGAATTAAAAGAAAGAAGTACAGGAAGAGCTCCTTTACAGGGAGCTAAACATTTGATTTGGGATACTTTGTCTATGGAAATCACCAAGTTTAGGCATTATTTAAATTTTATTGATGATGAAAGTGCACTAGTCAATTTAGCTACTCAAAGATTGAAGTTGGCAAATGAAACTATGGAAAAGATTCCTTTGAATACTGCTCACAATGCTTTGAATTTCTTAAATTCTTTAACATATAATAATTTGAAGGACATTGGGATTAAAGACATAGTAGCAATTGTGTTATGGGAAAAGAAGTTTATAAATAAACTGACTCATGAAAGTGGTGCAGGATAGGGCGAATACAATGTATTGTCAGATAAAGGATTTCAAGCTTGCTTTTAAAGATCTATTTGATGATGGTCTCCCTTCTTTTTGGGATGACGAAGGACGCTTGTTGTCCCAGGAGCAATATCACAGCTTATTGGTGCAGAATTGCATGGATCATTCCAAATTTCAAGATTTATTCAAAGGGTTAACAGGAAAGATCATTGTGGAAAAACTGATAGAGGACTTTGAGATTTTGGATAAGTTTTTTATTATTAAGAAAGGATTGCCTACCGTGTCTTATGAAGTTTATGTGGATTTGGAGGTGTCAATTAGAGAGATGACAGAATACAACACTCCAAACATGGAACAATGGAAGGTCGTGGAGAAATTTGGAAAGACCAAGTACATACTTCATTCATGAAGACAGGTGTTGCAGTTCGTGAAGTTGTTTGTTTGGGATACCTTGCAATTACTAAGTTTTCTATAATCAAGCAATCTGTTATTTGAATCAAAGCATGTAATTATTATTCCTAGTTATTAGGGATATGGTTACAAAAAATTATGATTAACATATTTATCTTTATCTGTTTTGACTCCATTTCCCAATGGTTATATGTATTGTTTCAACCGTCCACATAACTTAAATTGTTGACTCTAATGTTTGGCCTTGTTAAATTTATATCTGAGAGATCCCTCTCTGGAAAGAAAAGCCTTTTCTAAATTGGTTATTGTTGTTACCTTAAGATTACCTTTCACAACCTTGGGTATATTTTGAGTGCTAACAAAGTGAATGGAAAACTGAATAAATAAAATCAAGTAGAAAACTTAATAAAGATAATTTTAAGTTATTTTCTACGAGTCTTTTCAATAATCACAAAGTGAAAGGAATAGGTCTTATTACTATGATAAATTGACAAGATACTAATATACTAAAAATTAACACAACTAACCCTACAAATCCATATACAAATAAATAAATCAAACATAATTTCAAAACATTATAACGTTATTAAAGAAGAAAATCGGAAATTAAAAAGAACAAAATCACAATGCATAATTCAAAGCATGAGTTGGAAAGAGAAAATTAAAAATAAAACTTAGTAAATACTTTAAAACAATCTAATCTATGGCTCAAATAAAAACATAGTTATTACCTAATGACTACAATCAGAGCATAATAAAAAAGCCAAAGAAACAGAACTGAAAACAGGTTTAAAAATAAACTAAGAACACTAAAGGTCGGATGGAAGGCTGGACAACAATTTGGAAGGAAGGTTTGAATGATAGTCCTGGCACACAGTCCGAATGAGAAGCTATATATAGAAAATAATAAAAACAGACCTAAATGATTTAATCATCAGTTGATTTTGTGCATATGAAAACAAGATGCATAAAGACAGGATTTAAACCTAATTAATCATTGTTTTTAATAGTGAAATAAACAAAGACAAATACATGAAAATAAGAAAATCATTGCATATTAATAAACAAAATGGAATTTAAATTACATAAACTTATAACAGGAATAAATAGAACTTAATCTATCTAAATTGATGAAAACAACATATTCTATGTGCTTATTTAAATCCTATCTAAATTGATAAAAACAACCTATTCTATATGCTTGCAAATAAAACTGAACAATAAGCTAACAATGAAAGGATTAAAAGCAAACTTGAAAGTAAACTATACGTGACCGGCCATTTATTAAAAAAAACTACATCAACAACATAGTATGAATTTCATTAAATGCAACAAATACATGCTACAAGAAACATAGAAATAAATGATTGCAGAAACTTAACTACCTAAACAAATTAGAAATAAAGCTACTTATCTATAAGGATGAGATAACAAAAACTCGTACTGAAAATAGAAACCATAGATTGTCAAGGGGCCCTCTCAACAATCATGGATAATTCTTGGTGAATGCTTGCACACGCAGTCATACACAACAAAGCGTAGAGTTCTTATTAAACAGAAGGAACATATTTACAATATCCTCCCCTCAAAGAAAACTAACTATCTATCTAATGGATTGATAAATCCCCTATCTCTCTGTATGGAGGTGTTTATATACACATTGTTTTCAATAGGTTGAGCAAGTCAACCCTTTAGTGGTCGATTGCTCTTCTAAATTTAGTCAATCATAAAAGGCAATAACAGTTTACAGGCTAGCACATAGGCATATCCCTTCTTTGGTGTAACTCTGATTTTCTTCATTATGAACGTGGCATGCAGGCTTCTCTTCAGTGTGAATAGGGCGTCATGCTGGTGTAACTACTCCTCTTTCCACGTGGCTGGTGGCGTGGCGGCGAGTGAAGGAAATTGCAAGCTGGTGTGTTATCCAGAACATGGTTTTATTACTCAGGCACGCCGATAACAATTTATTTGCAAGCGGTTATATATTTTACAATGCATAGGCTTCTAGGTGATCTGGACGGAAGGCTAAATAGCTAGTTGCATTGCGAGCTAGATACACTGAGCGTTAATCTTGGAAAACATGGAAAACCACCAACAAATTTTGCACAATGGGCTGGATGATGAGGTAATATGCAACAACATCGTGACAATGATGATCCTCTAGAATGTGCCCTCCTTTGAATGCGTGAGCAGTGAAAAAAGAATGGAGAAATTACTGCAGCCGCGATCCTTCTAGATTGTTGATTATGCTATCACCTAGGCATGTGGTAAACATAATGGCTTGCAGATTACTTCAGCATTTAATGCCTGAAATCGGTTATGGATAGCGTGCAACCTTATTAATGAGTTGGACGGTGATTGCACAGATCTCGCTGAATGGAAAGCTGAATGTGTTTTATTTATAAATTCTCCCAATCATACTACATAACCTACAAAGAAATATGTAAAACAAATAATAATTTAAATATGCTTTAAATAATATAGATTTGAGTTAATAAAATCATAAAAAATGATATTAATAACCAATGTTGAATAAACATTAAATTTGTTCTTACCTTGTGCTGAATAACGACATGCATGACATAAAATACACGGAAGATAATAAAATATGCATTTAAATGTGTTATTTTAACGACAAAAATGATAACAAAATGAGAATCAACATTCCCCCAAACTGGAGAAATGCCAGGTCCCACTGAGCAAAGAAAAAGATAAGATATCATACTATCAAAACGAACTTTAAAATATAAGCCAGCAATAGGCAATATGCATGAATGAATGAGTTCATAAAGTTTATAATTAGTTCAACCATGTCCAAAGTAAAACTTTGGACAAGTTGAACATATGGTATAAAATTAATCATTTGATAGTTTATATGCATGATTGGGTAAAAGGACAGGGTTACTAACATTGAAATGCTAACTAAAAACTTTTAAGGTCAAAGCATTCTCATGGAGGTAAAAACTATTTGCAGAAAGAAAATTTGGTTAGCAAATTTTAGTGCTATAATATCACTAAGTTGAGATCGTCATGTGATATTTCATTTGGATTATCCTTCGATCTTAATATGGTCCTCCATATTGATCTTCTGTAAAATATACTTCATGCTATAACCAAGTTCCATGGCTAATTTATCCTCAAAAACACTTATCATTTTTTTTTGTCAGACAAAATAGATTTGTCATAAATAAAAAACAATAGTCTAATTTTCCTAATCCTCCTTCCCCCAAACCAAATGTATGGCATGTCCTCAATCCATGAGAAGGAAGATTCGATTGTTCCTTAAAAAGAGTCCTATCATGCTATTTTATTATTTTGTAAAAATAAAAACTAACTAATAAATGGAAATGATTCAGATATGTATATTCATGAAAAATAACAGTTCTAAGAAAGACCACTTAAATGTTGATAAAAGACCTAAAAGCATACAGAGGAAAATCTAGTCATCCATGCCTTATTTAAAATATATCTTGTCATCATAAGATATTTTGAGTTTACCTTGGAGTGTGTGAGATTGTATAGCTATGGGTCCCATTTATAAGATAATGACATCCTAGGTATGTGTTGAATTAGATGGCTAGGTCCAATTCCAACTTACAGTGATTCTCAAATGACATTGAAAACAATCGGCCTTAAAATAAAATTTGAAACATTTTCTTCATATTTATCATCATTCTCTGAATCATGTGCATAGTAGTGCATTAACCAGATCTCTTTTACCCGACATTGCCCCGCTTCCAGCAAGCCTATTCAGTACCCCCGCGGGTTTATCTTGGTACCATGCAAGCATAGTCTCGCTGTCAATGAGCCTGTTTAATACCCCGATGGGTTTACTTGCATTTATTGAGCTTCCTTGTTGTAAGTTTTTACTTAGCATTGACCTGCTACCAGCGAGCCTGTTCAGTACCCCGATGGGTTTGCCTTTTATAATGATATTAAGTATATGGAAGCCGATTGGTACTAGAGTGTGCTAAGCCTTGGTAAAACACATAATTCAATTTTGTAAAAACTTATAAGTAATTCTCATAATGGCCTTAATCATAAATCATGTCAAAGAGAAAAACTTAAAGTTGTTCTTTGACCTTATAACCCTTCTTCTTCATGAAAGATAAATAATGTTCCCCATAGGAAAAAATTCCACCTACTATTGAGTTATCACACAAAGATACTCAAGAGACAATTTTTGATAATACAGATAGAATGAACTAGTAATCCAGAAGTATAAGATAAGATTCAAATAATGAGATTAAGTCTTATCATGCAACTGTTTAAAATAGAAAACCACAAATATACATGTCTGAATCAAATACCCAAAAACTATCTCAATAATAAAAGGAAAGGTTAAGAATGATGTACACATAATTGTTTTTAATTGTCACTATAAGCTGCAATTTTTAAGAAAGGTTTAAGATAGCTTACAATCATAAATTGTCTTTCAGATAATACTCCATGAGCTGCTTATAGATAAAATTCTTATAATCATGCTGCAAAACCATTTGTGAGATGATTCATATATATTATATAAAAAAAGATAAAAAGAGCTTCATGCAAACAATTTATTAGAAATGACTCTTATTTATTTGATAAAACAAAAACATATTTACATAATATCCTATTCTACTAAAAGAAAGGAAGAAAACAATTCAAGTATATGAATTCTTCCAATGTAACCATGTTCGAAGCAAAATTAGAAATATACATTTATCCACATATAAGAAAAATATTATAATAATTACTAGGATATGAAGAATCAACCAAGCTGTTTGATTTAGCAGTAATAAACATTAACAGAGAGGATGATACCATGGCTTAGTTCCCTCTTGGAACCATATTTCAATGTGACTTATGTATTCTATGTTTTCTTCTTCATTTGTTATGTCACGAGATCTTTCATTAAACTCAGATTTTGTACGCATTCTAAATTTTAATGAAAGGGAATATTTAGGCTAATGTCCCTTCCTCATTGAATGAAAGGCATTCCAGGTTTATCTTATCTTCTTGTGAAAAAGGAAAAATATAAATTTTGATTTCTTCCATAGTCTTTACAATCCCTTGATCTATAGCCTCTCCAAATCTTGTATGAATTTCTTGCAATAATGTTGCTGAGGTAGGTAAGGTAGATAAATGTTCCAGTTCAACACTATAAGCATATTGTACTGTTTTATTGATGTTAGAAGGTGGACTAGACTGAAAAACAATATGTGTAAGGCATAGAGGAGGTTTATGAGAAGGTAATTGTGGCAGAGGTAATTGATTATCTTGTTTTATTGATCCTTCCTGAAAAATTGTTGAAAATACTGTAGAACAGGAAGTGTTACATCATAAGAGAAACTATCTCTATGATCATCAGATGGGACAGAAAATATTTGTGAACAAGGTTGACAGGGGTTAAGATAAGGCTGAAAAGAGGGTGTATTCTTACTAATCTTGAATTTTCCTCTTGAATACCTTCTACATAATTCACAAGCATTATCATATGATAACTGAGATACATCACCTATTCCCATCAGGTTTAAAATTTCTAAATATTCACTTTTTATGCCTTTGAGTAATAGTTTTATTAAAGTATTTTTCCCTGTCTGTCTTAATTTTGATCTCTAAAGGTTGTATTGAAAGCGTTCGACATAGTTTCCAAAGTTTCTTCTTCTCCATATGTTATTTCAAAGATGTCCTCATTAACCCTGTAATACTCTTGGTATCTTTTCAAGAACATATGTTTCAAGTCTTACCAAGTTTGAATGCAATTCCGACCTAAGCTCATGAACCATCGGAGGGCTGCCCCTTTCAAAGTAAGAGGGAAAAAATTCAGATTTTGAACATTATATGCTCTACAAATCATTTCCAATTGAAATAAAAATTCATCGAGGTATTCATTCTCTAGTTCGTGAAAATTTGGAAAAATTGATGGGGGAACATACTGTATTTGTGCCATTCCTCCTAGATCTCTAATAGGGAATTCAAAGGTAACAAATTATTCATACTTCTTTCCTACCATATCTTCCTGCGACATAAATAAATATTTATATATTATATTGGGGTTCCTCTTTCAAATGTTCCTATTAGTTTGTTAGCAGGATGGCTGGTGCTTACAACACCACTAAGTGATTTAATTGTAAAATAAGTCCTACATTTGAACTCGAGTAAATTATACGAAAGTAAATTACCTAAAGGCATACATACATTAAATTGAAGTTATGGAAAAGAAGACTATCTATGTTTGCGAAAAGAAAAGCATGCTTAAGGGAAATAAATGAAACTTTGTGTAAAGTAGACATACTTGTGCGAAAAAGGAACAACAAGGCTTTGGGGACACCCACTAAAGTGGATGTGTCAGGCTGTCACACTATGGAAATTCCGTAGTGAGGTCATATTTGCGTCTTACCATTTCCCCTTCCCCTTGTTGTGTAATGTAGAGGAAACCTATATATCCTTACCTATCTAGGATTTGTACATGAAAAACTAAACTAAAAGAAAACCTAGACTACTGCTATTGCTGGGTTTGGGGGCGCCTGCTATAATAGATGTGTAGGTTCTTACCTCTCATCTTACCCCTCTCTTGCCACCAACCTATCACTAAACTTTATAAGAAAATTCTATTTTTTTCTACCTTACAGAACAACTCCCCGACAACGGTGCCAAAAATGTTGGGTGTTATCTCGACTAGATTAATACCAAAATATCTGGATGTGTTCTACTATCTTAAATACACCTAATATTTAATTATCGACCAGGGTTGTTAGGATTAGAGTTACTACAAAATATATGCGAAGGTAGAGGGGTTCCTAGGGCATTGTAGAAATACTTAAATAAACAAAATATTCAAAAATATTCAAAATGAAAAACCAAGTCAAAATCCTAAATTAGTAATATGGCTGAACTAAAACAAAACATCAGACTAGGATAATATCATACTATGTTATTTCGACTAACAAATGAGAATATAACAAAACCTATTAAATGACTTCGAGAGCTAACTATTAACAGAAAGTACATATTTAGAAATACAATCACAACAACTAGATAATTTATAAACAAATAATTTCTGACTGAAAAATATATTATCAACAACTACTTGAAAAGTTGGGGTTCAAGGAAGATTTAACTAATAAGTGAATGGGAAACTGAATAAAGAAAAGCAAGTAGAAAACTTAATAAATAAAACTAAATGAAAAGCAAGTAGAAAACTTAATAAAGATAATTAAATAAAAAGCAAGTAGAAAACTTAATAAAGATAATTTTAAGTTCTTTTCTACAACTCTTTTCAATAATCACAAAGTGAAAGGAATAGGTCTTATTACTATGATAAATTGACAAGATACTAGTATACTAGAAATTAACACACCTAACCCTACAAATTGTAGAAATAATAGATCAATGCTATGTGCAATGATGCTAAAAATAAGCACAAGAAATAGATCTTGCTCCTAAGAATTCTCACAAGCATACACAGGAAAAATAGAGAGAAGAAAAGAGACTGAATCACATGAATGAAGAGATGAATATTGGTGTGTAT
>LPNX010452455.1:81925-143737 GCA_001517045.1 Pseudotsuga menziesii
TAAACAGTACATCCCTCATAGGAAAATCGAATTGTATGGAAGCAACTCATAAAGCTTGAAAAGGATGACTTACCAAAGTATACCAAACCCCCATAGGTGGCTAAAGCACTTACCAAATATATCAAGGACCTCACAAGTTGGAAAAAGCATGAGTGAGTTGTAAAGGAGATGGAAAAAAAATTCCAATCCTAGAAAATGGAGAAAAACTAATGGAGGATGGGTTGGAAACAAAAGCTCCTAGTTTCCTAGTTGACTAGCTTTTTATCTTATCCATAGAAAAGAAGGAAAAGCAGAAAAAATGGAATAAAACAGAATCTGTTGTAAAGTCCTGTATACTAATTCTGGATGGTCAAAAGGTAGTCAAGATCAACCCAAAATTGGAAATAAATAATTCCTAGGATATATATGCCATGTATTGACTTTAAGGTGCAAGTGGATGCCAACTAATTAAGCTAGTGGGTGAATAATTAATCAAATAATGATTAATTATTTTATCCTAAGTTGTGAGTGGGTTTAATATATTCCAATACCCCCCTATAATTCTGAATTTATGATGGTATGACAAAAAATATAGATTCATATAGGGCCCAGCAACAAGGCTATGGTCACCCTTTAACAATTATTATGTCCGGAAAAGTGAGGAAAGAGGCAAAACCACATGGGGAAAATCCTCCCTCAAGATAGGACAAGGCAGATAATTTGAAATGTGTCTGCAACATGTATTCATATTCACTTTAATGAGCTGATTGAACCACTTCTAGATGAAGGACTTGTTGAATAAATCATGAACCCCATGATCATGTGCTGGAGTGTAGAACCTGCAAGAAGGAAGATGAGAGACTCCTTGTATCTCATCAACTGATGAAGTAGGAGCATTATATGAATGCTTCTTTCTACTTTCAAACTCTGATCTACAAACATAATCTGAAATGGAAAAGATATTTGTGCATACTCCTTCCCAAAGAGTACAAAAGTTAAGACAATTTATTTCACACCCAATTCCCTGAATAGCTACAAAATTGTGCTGTGGATCACATGTCAATCTTCCAATATAATGTAACACCTGTATAGATCTGATATGAGGCTGATAAAACTATGATATATCAGAAATATTAGCATATTGAACAGAAAGGATAAAGGATTCAATGGCTCCATGAGGATATAGGGCTAGACTAGGAAAATTATGAGCAACTGAGGAAAACCGATAGGTGTAAAAATATGAATGATGGATGGGCATAAGATATGAACCATAAGTGTTTAGAACATATCCAAAAATGTTTAATATCAGTCCATATATGACTAAGGTCATGGAAAACAAGCCACTGAAAGTTAAGAAAGACTTCAAATCATGTAAGATAAATATCACTGCATAAGAGACCAGTGAGGAATCAACTAGTGAGATTGGGATTTGTATAGTCTTTGGAATATTCAGAGGTATGATAGATGGTATGTATGGTGGTATTATATGTGTTTCAACCTTCAAATATTCTTTTAAATCAGAATCCAAAGGATCACATATAAGCATATCAATAGACTCATGGAAATACACTGGTAATGAATCCTCTGTATGAAAGGAGGAAAGAATAAGATGTTCACAATATTCAAGAAGGCTCTGAGTATTGATTCCAAGAAGAAAGGAGGATATTCTGAAGCACATGAGATCAAGTAAGTTAAGTGGTATGACACAAAGAATTCTTGATGTGGATAAGCAAACATCATGGAAGTCACTGGGTTGCGCACCATCAATGAGATAGGTATGCAAAAGGTGTGAAGAATCTGGCACATAGATCTCAGAATATAAGATAGGAGATTTAGAGAACAATGAATGGGTTATAGGAACATAATCAATATCAGCAACAGCTCCATATGTTACTTCTTTTTCATCAATAGTATCAAAAGAAGAAAAATCACCTTCAAGAGACACAGAAAAAGATGGCTCTTCAATATTTGCTTCTTGATCAAAGGAGGAAGCATTCGAATCAAAGAGGGCAGCAGCAACATGAACTGTATGAGAAAATTATTCACCATGATCAACTTCATCAGAGAATGTAGAGGCCAAGAAATCTTGAGAGAGAGAATAAGAGGAGATGATAGGTTCGCTCCATGCTCCATCTTCAATTTCCTGCAAACCAAAAGCTTTGTCCAAAATTTTGCAAAGCTCAAATGGAAATTCAGCAGAATCTATGAGATGATATATATTTGGAGACATTCCCAAACACATAATTCCATAATCTCTATCACAATTATTTATCCAATCAATCTTCTCTTCATAAGACTCAGGTTCACTCAATGCACCAATGGAGACATCAAAGAGACATTGCCTCTTCAAGTATGCACTCATCTTTGGATTCCAATCAGCATAGTTTAAAGGAGATAGTAGAGGAATTTTTGAATACATATTGAATTTGTTGATATGCTCTAGTAGATACTCTCTACAACCTGTAAAACAAACTAGGAGAAAATCTTGTAAGCTAGACAAGCTCTTCTTCAAAGAGGGATAGGAGACTGGAAGCGCTCCTCAACTCTGTAGAACTTGATCAAACTTGATGCTATGATACCATGTAGAAATCATAGATCAATTCTATGTGCAATGATGCTAAAAAGAAGCACAGGAAATAGATCTTGCTACTAAGAATTCTCACAAGCATACACAGGAAAAATAGAGAGAAGAAAAGAGACTGAATCACATGAATGAAGAGATGAATATTGGTGTGTATCCTTCCATTGAATAATGATGAATAATAGTGTACATAAATATTACATTCCTCATAGGAAAATCGAATTGTATGGAAACAACTCATAAAGCTCAAAAAGGCTGACTTACCAAAATATAGCAAACCCCTATAGGTGGCTAAAGCACTTACCAAATCTATCAAGGACCTCACAAGTTGGAAAAAGCATGAGTGAGTTGTAAAGGAGATGGAAAAAAAATCCCAATCCTAGAAAATGGAGAAAAACTAATGGAGGATGGGTTGGAAACAAAAGCTCCTAGTTTCCTAGTTGACTAGCTTTTTATCTTATCCATAGAAAAGAAGGAAAAGCAGAAAAAATGGAATAAAACAGAATCTGTTGTAAAGTCCTGTATACTAATTCTGGATGGTCAAAAGGTAGTCAAGATCAACCCAAAATTGGAAATAAATCATTCCTAGGATATATATGCCATGTATTGACTTTAAGGTGCAAGTGGATGCCAACTAATTAAGCTAGTGGGTGAATAATTAATCAAATAATGATTAATTATTTTATCCTAAGTTGTGAGTGGGTTTAATATATTCCAACACAAATCCATATACAAAGAAATAAATCAAAAATAATTTCAAAACATTACAACAGTATTAAAGAAGAAAATAAAAAATTAAAACAAACAAAATCACAATGCATAATTCAAAGCATGAGTTGGAAAAAGAAAATTAAAAATAAAACTTAGTAAATACTTCAAAACAATATAATCTATGGCTCAAATAAAAACATAGTTATTACCTAATGACTACAATCAGAGCATAATAAAAGAGCCAAAGAAACAGAACTGAAAACAGGTTTAAAAATAAACTAAGAACGGTAAAGGTCGGATGGAAGGCTGGACAGCAATCTGGAAGGAAGGTCCGAATGACAGTTTAGACACATAGTACGAATGTGAAGCTATATACAAAAAATAATAAAAATAGACCTAAATGATTTAATCATCAACTGATTTCGTGCATATGAAAACAAGATGCATAAAGACGGGATTTAAACCTAATTAATCATTGTTTTTAACAGTGAAATAAACAAAGACAAATACATGAAAATAAGAAAAATATTGCATATTAATAAACAAAATGGAATTTAAATTACATAAACTTATAACAGGAATAAACAGAATTGAATCTATCTAAATTGATGAAAACAAGCTATTCTATGTGCTTATTTAAATTCTATCTAAATTGATAAAAAGAACCTATTCTATATGCTTGCAAATAAAAGTGAACAATAAGCTAAGAATGAAAGTATTAAAAGAAAACCTGAAAGAAAACTATACGTGATCGGCCATTTATAAACAAAAACTACATTAAGAGCATAGTATGAATTTCATTAACTACAACAAATACATGCTGCAGGAAACAGAGAAATAAACGATTGTAGAAACTTAACTACCTAAACAAATTAGAAATAAAGTTGTTTATCTGTAAGGATGAGATAACAAAAACTCGTACGAAAATAGAAACCATAGATTGTCAAGGGGCCCTCTCAGTAGTCATGGATAATGCCTAGTGAATGCTTACACATGCAGTCATAAACAACAAAGTGTAGAGTTCTTATTAAAGACAAGGAACATAGTTACAATATCCTCCCCTCAAAGCAAAGTAACTATCTATCTAATGGATTTATCAATCCCGTATCCCTCTGTATGGAGGTGTTTATATACACACTATTTTCAAGAGGTTGATCAAGTTGACCCTTTAGTGCTTGGCTTCTCTTCTAAATTTAGTCAATCATAAAAGGAAATAAATGTTTACAAGCCAGCACATAGGCATATCCCTTCTTTGGTGTAAGTCTGGATTTCTTCATTATGAACGTGGCATGCAGGCTTCTCTTAAGCGTGAACAGGGCATCATGGTGGTGTAAATACTCCTCTTTCCACGTGACTGGCGGAGTGGTTGCGAGTGAAGGAAATTGCAAGCTAGTGCTCTATCTAGAACACGGATTTATTACCTAGGAACATCGATACCAATCTATTTGCAGGCTGTTTTATATTTTACAGTGTGCAGGTTGATAGGCGATCTAGATGGAAGGTTGAACAACTAGCTACATTGTGAGCTGGATACACTAAACATTAATCTTGGGCAACATGAAAACCACCAGGGAATTTTGCACAACGGTCTGGATGACGAGGTAATCAGCAACAACATCGTGATAGCAACGATCCTCTAGAATTTTCCCTCCTTTGAATGCATGAGCAGTGAAAACAGAATGGAGAAATTAATGCACCCGCAATCCTTCTAGATTGCTAATTATTCTATTAATTGGGCACATGGTCAATAGAATGGTTTGCAAATTGCTTCAATGTATAATGCTTGAAATTGGTTATGGACAACGCATAGTGTGATTAACGAGATGGATGATAATTGCGCAAATCGGGCTGAATGGCAAGCTGAATGTGTTTTATTTATAAATTCGCCCAATCATACTACATAACCTGCAAACATATATTTAAATCAATTAATATATTAAATATGCTTTAAATAATATAGATTTGAGTTAATAAAATCATAAAAAATGATATTAATAACCAAAGTTGAATAAACTTTAAATTTGTTATTACCTTGTGCTGAATAATGACCTGCATGACATAAAATACATGAAAGATAATAAAATATGCATTTAAATGTGTTATTTTTGTAGTGAGAATTTCTCCTCACTACAAGGGCAAGAATGGCTCCCTTGTGCCTATAGGTCACAAGGGTAGGTTCCTACTCTTAGAAAACAGTAAAAAATGGAATGAAATATGGAATAAACAGAGCAACGAATTGAAACTAAACTAATCTGAGCAAGAACATAAACGAATGGAACACTACTGTAAACCAGATCTAATAGCTAATGACAGAAAATAAAGAAGAGGAGATGAATCACTATTGAACCCCTCTGCACACAGTAGGTTAGGGTTCCACCTCCAAAACTTGCAAAATAAACCTAAGCTACAATGGAGAAAACCTGCAAACAATGTTAATGAAAAACCTGCAAATAAGAATGAAGGTTAGAAAACAAAACAAATAAGAAAACATAAACATAAATTATACCTCACTTCAGTGGAAATGGGCCACCATGCCCTAGCTCTTGGGAGCACCTCTCTCTTGGTTGGGAAGCAATGGATTAATGAGATGGAGATGGAGGAGAGGGAGAGTGGGTGGTTTGAGAGCAAGAGGTCTCAAAGCATCCATGGGCAACATAACAATAGGCAAGTGAGGAGTGTTTGAGAGTGATCCCCCACCCTCCTTTTATAGTTGTTCCAAGGGATTTTAGGGTTTTAATCCCTTGGTCATGGCTTTAGCCCCTTTTTTGGGCCTTTAGACCCTTCTGCCCTAACTTTAGCCCCTTTTAGGGTTTTAGCCCCTTTTTGAGGGCTTTAGCTCCTAGGGGATTATTTTGGGCTCCTTTTTGGGATTTTTAGCCCTTTTCTTCATCCTTGGGCTCTTTTGGAGGTGTGGGGGTCAAATGGAAGGTCTTATGGAGTGAAATGAGTGTTGTGAGATGGTGTCCTTGGGTGGTGTAGGCCATAGAGAGCTATGTGGGGGGGTTTTTTTGGTTAACAATTTTAACGCAAAAAATGATAACAAAATGAGGCTCAACATAGAATTTTCCCCTGAAATGAGGGAAGAATTAAAAATGTCAATGTTCGGTGAATTAACATTCTACTTGGGATTGTAAGTCTACCAAACAGACGAAGGAATTTTCATCTCTCAAACTAAGTTTATCAAAGATATGTTGAAAAAGTTTAAAATGGATGATTCCAAACCTCTTGGTACTCTTATGGTCACTGGTTGCAAATTAAGTAAGGATGATGAATATCTGGAAGTAGATCATACCATGTTCAGATCCACGATTGGCGGTCTGCTATATGTGACAACCACAAGACCAGATGTGATGCAAGATGTTGGATTGGTGGCTAGATTCCAGTCAGCTCCCAAAGAAACACATGTAACAACAGTAAAAAGGATTTTCAAATATCTAGAAGGTACTATGGAGTATGGTTTATGGTATCCGAAAGGACAAGACTTTACCTTGAAGGAATTTACTAATGTAGATTAAGAAGGAAGTTTTGACGATATAAAAAGTACTACTCAGCATTTTTTCTAGGAAATTGTTTAGTATCATGGTCAAGTAAGAAAAATCCTCCATTTCACTCTCTACAGCAGAAGCCTAATATATTGATGCTACCTCATGTTGCACTCAAGTTATTTGGATGAGACAAACCCTAGAATATCTACTTGTAAAATATGAAAATCCAATAGTGATGAACTGTGATAACACTAGTGCTATAAATATGTGTAAAAATCCTATCATGCATTCTAACACAAAACAAATATCAATCAAGTATCACTATCTAAGAGAACAGGTATCTCAAAAAGATGTCAAATTAGAATACATTGACATAAAAGAATAGATTGCTCACATTTTCAATAAACCACTAACTAAGGAATCCTTTGAGTGTCTTAGATAGAAAATGGGAGTAATTTCATTACAAAAGTACTAAGAGAAGAAAGCTCAATTTCAGGGGGAGAAATGCTGATAAGGGGAGATGTAAGATAGAAAGGTTGCTTTGTCATTGTTGTCAAAGGGGGAGAATGGTTAGAAGTTTCCATCAATGCCAAAAGGGGAGATTATTGAGTATATAGTTGTCATTGATGTCAAAGGTGTTCACGAATGACAAAGGAATAAATAGTGGATATGATGGCAAGAAAAACTCAGTGAATGACTAAGGTAGTGATGGCATGGCATGGAATAGTTGAGAATGTGGCATGACAACATATGAGATGAATGAGATGGACATGGATGATAAGACAACATGAATCACTGATATGAAGATCCACCAAGTTATGATGAGATCCGAATTCGATCTCAACTTGACGGTCAGGAAGCATAACACACGAGATTCCATAGCTGAGGATCAGTTCTACAAAAGATAGGCGGGAGGATGAAGTTCCGCAAAAGATCAAGATCGGACGGCTAATATTAGTTTCACTAAAAGGATATCGATGATGCAGAAGGAAAATGTGGAAAGGGAATTCCAGAAATAATGTTTATATATTCAATGAACCTGCATCCTGCATCCTGCATCCCGCTTCCTGCATCTCGCAATCTAGAAGATCGATGGTCAGGAAGACCTCCATGATATATCGATGGTGTAGAAAGGTCATTGCGAAAAATGGAATGCAAAGAAGCATGAAATCAATGTTTGAGTTTTTGAGAACCCACACTCCGCATCCCACATTTCGGAAGATCAACGGTCATGGAAGAGCCCACGGGAGATCAATGTTGTGGAAGGATTGGTGTAGAAATACAACTGTGGAAATCATGAAAAACACATTTTGGAAAAGTCACAAACCCACATTCTAAAATCCGTATCTTACCTTAGATCAACGATCAGGAAACACCCAATGAAGATCAACACTGGGGAATTATTGATGAGGAAACCATGGTGTGGAAATACTATTTTGAGGAGGAAATATATGTGTTAGATTGATTATCCAGAGAGAATTAGAAAAAGGAACAAAGACTCTGATTAAAGCTGGAAGATGATCTTGCGAAAAGAATATGGATGATAAGCACTAGAAAATGATAAACAGGGCTGCGGAAATGAATTCTTAGTTGTGGGAAGAATGAAATGTGTAGAAGGATCAAGTCGACGAAGTCGACTTGGACGAAGACCGACTTAGTTGATCAGCCGACTAAGTCGATGGGCCGACTTAGTTGATCAGCCGACTAAGTCGGTCGGCCAACTAACTAGAAAGATTAGTCGGCTAACTAACAGTCGTGTCGGTTCACCGAACCGATAGGTAGTTATTTTGTAACTATTTGTAACTTGTATATATTAGGCTGTTGAGCCAAGCAAGAGCTCAGTTCAGTTCTCTACCTTGTATGAACTCATTACATTAATATAATCTATTTCCCTATCTGTTCTTGTCTCTTGTATCTGATTTATAGTTATGTTTTAGTATGTATTATTGGTAACCTTATGCGATCTGTGAGATTACAACATTGGTTCCGTTGCTGGTAGTACATGTCTAAAATATATGCTCACATATGATACCAGAGCAGGAGATCAAGGACTGGTGGGACCATAAAGTTGTGAACTACTTGCAAAATTACGCAAGACGAAACAGATTAATAGTCACTGAAGCTAGAGCCAGATTTTTCACAGAGACACATGAAAAATTCATCGAGTATGTGCCACAACTATTGAAGCAGCTTCTGGATGAGAAGACCGAATGCGACTAAAGAGCAGCAGTTACTAGATAAACTGTTCTGAGGGGGATGAACAAATCTGTCGGAGTGGTTTGAGAAAATCGTCGACGACTTCTGTGAGGAGCAAGTAGTTGAAGACTGAACGTCGGTAGAAACTGTCAAAGCGAAATTCTACACAGATTTCACCAAACAATTCTTGTGCTCCCTGCCGACCTTGCTATTCAAATTCTTGATAGAGAACGGAGCAGGCCACATCGTCGAACCTAGAGCACCACTGTGCGAACAGCCACCAAACACCAACTGGGCGGAAAAGCAGAGGAAGTGGGAGAAATTTATTGTAGACAGGGAGTGGGAATACTTCCTGAGCAAGTGATTCGAACTATCCGGGCTTTCTAAAAGCATCGGGTAGGCTATGGGGGGGTAGCTTGTCTTGCGTCAGAGGTAGAGTATAGTGGATCCTAGTCGAGCTCAGCAAGATAGATGTCACTAGTGATGAAAAGTCGACCGTAGAATACTTGAAGAGAATAGTACTGTACGGAAGTATGTCGAACATTCAGAAACAAGAAAGGGATGAAAGACAGTAGAGAAGGGAGGCAAGACACGAAAGAGACGACGGGCCTTGCAGAGACCAAAACCCTAGGGAGACCGACCGTGAAGAGAATCCACCAGAGTCGGGTCATGACCGACAGGAAGAGGCCGTAGAACAAGAGGTGTCCCCTATGGAGGAAGAAGTATGGATAGAGCAGCCAGAAGCTCTCCAATTAATAGCTCTCAGTGAAGGAATGACCCTTTTCCCATTAAATCCACATACCAGAATACAAACTATTGTCGAAGACGACCTTCGACTAAGAGCTAGTGACTATAGTATCTAGAGTTGACTAGGCGACGATACGTACACCATAAGACATCTTGTCATACACTGACCATTTGAAGGGAACTGGGTGATGATTCAAGTGGCACCCTCCCTCCGAAGTATCCACTTGCTCTTACCGACACAGGAAGGAGCACCCCCCCCCCACCAAGTACAGCTTTTGAAGGAATTGAACATGCATACCTGCACACACAAAATTTCAGTGGACCATCGACAGTAGAAATCCACAACAACCCACTGTACATCGAAGATGAATCGACCACCGACGGAGGTACCAGTTCCGTCGACCAAAATTCCGCAGGAGCAACTACATCAATAATCCCACCACTTTCACCACCACCCATGCCTCCGACCCCACCAACTTCTCAGAGCAGTGAAAGTGACTCAGACATGGGTCACAGAACAGTTCACATTCCTCTCTATGAGGGGGATGAAGACCCCAGATCACATTGGTTCGTCTATGAGTCAATCTGGGATGCAAACCAGGTGAAGGATGAAGACCGACAGATGGCTCAGTTCGCAGGAGCCTTACGGAAAAGGGCCCTGAACTGGTACATGACCTTTTCTAGAAGGAAACCCAGAGCAACGAAAGCTAAGATTAAAGCACAATTCTTATCCTTTTTCAAGACCCCAGACGCTAAGCACCTGGCCGCCAAAAAGCTCAAGACAACGCAGCAAAAGCCAGGGGAGACTGTCTGTGACTATGACAAATGCTGGAAGGACCTATTGAGCCAATTAGATTATGTATTGATGAGCAATTACTAATTCAATGGTTCCTTCCAGGATTATCACAAAAATTCCACCAACACATCAGTCTGGAAATGTTTAAGACATATGAAGATGCACTGACCAAAGCTCTACAGGTGGAAATGGACGAAGACATACCTTCCTATCCGACGGACCACAGGATAGAAGAATAGCTCGAGCATGTACAGAAGTCCTTGAAAGAACTGACCCTCAAAAATCAAGAAATCTGGTGTACTAAATGTTCGACGGCTGGAAACTCGAAAGATAATTGTCGACACGAATACAGCTGAAAAGACGTCCGCTTTGTGCAAACTAAATTATTTTGTGACATTTGCCAGGAGGCCGAAGATCATTCTACGAAAGAATGTCCGTTTAACATGAAGAACGCAAAAGCTTCCTGGTGCGCCATCTGTGAGACAAAAAGTCACAATACGCTCAACTGTCAATTAAACCTGAAAAATAGACAGAACTATCAGGCGGTCTACCAGACGAATGCAGTGGCGCAAAGCAATGAGAAAAATAATACCAATGACCAGAACGGGCAATGATACAAAGGCCGATGATATGAGCGCTGGTACAACAATCGACGACAAGGGTTTGGAGGAAGAGGTCGATTCGTCGGGAATCGCGACATACGACCGCGTCGATCTACCCAATGCTTCATCTGCTATAAAGAAGGGCACAGATGTGCAGACTGTCCATACAAGGATAGAAATGACCTTAAATTTTGTACACATTGTGGTGTAGGCGATCACTCTCTGGAGGATTGTCCTACCATGTTAGAAAAAATCAATAATAAGAAAAATTTTAATGTCTTGTCTTGTGTACAAAAGCATGATGTATTAACTACTAAAAATCTGCATATTGTCACTCGCCAAGGCACAAAAACAGGGCCTGATAACCCCCAAATTAGTAAAATTAAAAACACAAATGGTTATCCGGATCCTCTAAAGGAAAAACAAACTTATCAAGAAGCCAACCACATATTTCAAGACATTGCACGACAAGAAGACATTATTACCAGTCGACTTGGCATGACACAGCAATTAACTCATCTCATCCAAACAGACAAATCCGTAGCCCAGTTCATTGATTTATTACACGAAATAAAAAGCACTAACTTTGGAAAACAAACTAAGAACATTTGTAGCCTAAATCAAAAAGACAAAAACGATGTCGACCCACTTGTCGACCTAGAAATTGAAGGTTATCATGTCCGACAAGTGGTGCTCGATTTCGGTTCTTAGGTAAATATCATGACCAGAGCTACATGGGAAAAGATGGGCCGACCTCTCCTCTATGAGTCAGGCATTTACCTAAAACTTGCCGACCAGGACCTCATTGAACCCATTGGGGTTTGGAAAGATGTCGACACGACCATCAAAGGAATCTCGACTAAGGTTGATTTCAAAATAATCGACCCAAAAGAAGGATCTATCTCCTTCCCAGTGCTAGTTGGTCGACCTTGGGGACGAAAGATGAAAGCCTCCATATCCTTAGACAAAGAACGAATTAAGTTAAAAGGAAATGGTCAAAAAGTCATTGTACCCATTAATCCTTCCTAAGGAGCACCTTGGACCGAACCAATTGATGAGGAAGTCGATGTCAGATAGCTTTACCAGATCCATAACAATACGGACTATACCGAGCCAAACATCTATGGGGAGCTTCACTTAGGTAACCAAGACTCAATTGGATATAATTTAGATGCTGAATTATATGACTGGGGAATGGAAAATTATGAAACAAAATCAAGAGGGTGCTGGACTATACAAAAAAGTACAGAAAAAACCCACCCTACAGTGCTTCATTGTATCAATTATCCCCAAAGTCTTTGAACACAAAATCAGGGAACGACCTACATTACAACCAACCAACTTACATAATATCCAACTGCCCAGGTATAAGGAAAGAGAATCTCCAATTATGCATCTTGAACAAGTCTCTAAAAGTATTGGAGAACATGGCATACTTCAAAGCTTAGTGGAAACATTTACAGGTCAAGCAGCTAGATGTTGGAACACCCATCAGACAAAATTGCAGACCTGGACAACTGCTTCAACTTTCTTTGTCGAACGATTTGGTGGGAAAAAGTTAACCCATGAAGCTCAAATCCCTATCTTTGTCCAAGGCCAAGATCCAGAAGAACACATCAAGCTTTGTGAAAAGGAGTGGAGACAACTTGGATACAAAGATGAGCGAGCCTGGCCACATTTGTTCCCCTCAACCCTAGCTGACTTGCCTAATAAATGGTATAATATGGAGGAAGCTAGAGGAGAAACCTTCTTTTGGCATGAACTTAAAGAAAATTTTATTAAGGACTTCCAGTTCATACCTCAAAACGAAAAATTGGCTGGGACAGCACACCAAATCAAACAGTTTCTTCAACCGACAGAAAAACAACTCGTCCAAGACCATCGACAAATCCAGGACTGTAACAAGATACAAGCTGAATCAAAATCACAGTCGACATGTTTACACTTAGAAAATGAACACACAGAAGGTAAGAGCTTTAGATGGAAGACCGACCACATTGAAACAACCAAACCGATCTACTCAATCCTGAAAGTCGAGACCACCGACAAACCAGACCTAGACAGAATGACTGCCGCCGACTTTTCAGCTACATTATCACAGTTCAAAGAAGGAAGTCGGCCGATAAATGAAGCTAAAGCACAAGAGTGGCTGGATGCCAAAGTGAAAACTAAGGAGGTCGACATTTTAAATGACGACCGTCCAAAAATAGATAAGATTGGTGACTACTAGAATAAACACCAAACCACCGAAATCATAAACTTACTTAGAGAATTCCAAGATGTCTTTGCAAGGGACTACAAAGACTTAAAAGGGTTAGTACAAGAAATGGAAGAAATGAAAATAGATACTAAACCTAATGTCCGACCTGTCAAGAAATGACCTTACAAACTAGCTCATAAGTATAAGGAGATAGTTAAGAAGGAAATAGACAACATGTTAGCAACCAGGATCATTTACCCTATCGACCAGTCGGAATGGAAAGTCCCATGGTCATGCAGCCCAAGAAACATGACCCGACCAGGTTAAGAATTTGTGTCAACTTTAGGGAGCTGAACAAAGTCACACTCACAGATCCATTCCCTACCCCCTATGCTGATGAAATCTTGAATGAAGTTGCAGGCCATGAATGTTATTCATTTACAGATGGATTTTCAGGCTATAATCAAGTACCCATAGCAACAGAGGATCAAAAGAAAACAACATTTGTCTGTGAATTTGGGTCCTTTGCCTACAAAGTTATGCCTTTTGGGTTGAAGAATGCACCTACAGTATTCTCTCGAATTGTTGTCAAAACATTCCAAGAGTATATCTATAAGACCATGGCTGTATACTTCGACGACTGGACCACATATTCCACCCTAAAGGATAACTGCACATGGCTCTGACTTATGCTGGAGAGATGTCGACAGATACAACTCTCCTTAAATATTAAGAAATGTACTTTTATGACTCCCATAGGCATACTCTTAGGGCATATTGTCTCAAAGACGGTATAAAGATCGACTTTGCCAAAATAAAAATCATCCTCGACCTAAAACCCCCAATAAACCCTAAATAGGTCCGGGTGTTATTGGGCCACACAGGATACTATAGGAAATTCATCAGACACTATTCAGATATGACTTACCCTCTAGAAGAATTACTAAAGGAAGACCAAGAATTTAAGTGGACAGAAGAATGCCAAATATCCTTCAACAAATTGAAAAGAAAACTGGTTGAAGCTCCCATACTTAAATTTCCAAACTGGTCGACCAAATTTCATGTGCATATTGATGCATCAGGCATCACAATTGGAGCCATCCTTACTCAACCAGGGGATGATGGGATGGATTACCCTATAGTATACAGCAGTCAAAAATTAAATAAAGCTGAAAGGAACTACTCGACCACTGAACTAGAAGCCCTAGGTATGGTCTTTGCCCTCCAGAAGTATCGACATTTCCTATTGGCCAACCCTTTCATATTTTATACCGACCATCAAGCTTTGAAGTACCTTGTTAATAAACCCCTTCATCATGGAATAATTTGTCGATGGTTACTTCTTTCTCAAGAATTTGAGTTTGAAGTAGTGGTTCGACCAGGAAAGCTAAATGTCGGACCCGACCACCTATCACGTATAGACACAGAGGAGGAATTGACCGGAATTGACGACGACTTTCCAGATGCACATCTATTTCGCATAGAAGTAGTACCCGAAGAACTAGAAGAAATAGCTCAGTTCTTAGAGATAGGTCAGGCACCTGAAGGTCTGAACACCAAGAAGAAACAAATCTTAGCTATGAAGGCTGCACCCTACAGCCTCATCAATGGATTTTTGTACAAAATGGGGTTAGACGACATTCTCAGACGTTGTGTACTCGACCATGAGAGAGAAAAAACCATGCATGAAGCACACTATGGACCTGCAGGAGGACATTTTCAAGCGGATACAACTGCAAGAAAAATACAACAGTCGGTCTTATGGTGGCCGGCAATCCACAAAGATTGCAAAAACTTTGTTAGTCGATGCGATAGATGCCAATGACTTGGTCGACGTCTGCCGAGCATCGAAATGCCCTTGAGATCTGTAAAACCTAGTCTCACATTCGAACTTTGGGCTATCGACTTCATAGGACCTTTTCCTATCCCAGCCAAACGATCAGGTGCAAGATATATTATCACGGTAGTGGAATATGTCACCAAATGGGCAGAAGCTAAACCCGTCAATACATGTTCAAGTGAGGTAGCTGCTAATTTTATCTACGGAAACATTATCACTAGATTTGGATGCCCACTCACATTGATTAGTGACCAAGGATCACACTTTATCACCAAAACCATCAAAAATTTGACCGACCAGTTTCACATCGACCACCGACGAAGCACTGCATATCATCCTCAGTCGAATGGCGCGATTGAAGCTTTTAACAAAACACTAACAAAAGGGTTAACCAAAATCTTGCCATCACAACTCCAGCTATCGTTGAATTCTGCGTCCAGAG
Organism: Pseudotsuga menziesii; assembly: GCA_001517045.1. Lineage (NCBI taxonomy): Eukaryota > Viridiplantae > Streptophyta > Pinopsida > Pinales > Pinaceae > Pseudotsuga > Pseudotsuga menziesii. Next base: position 97,505 of record LPNX010452455.1, read on the forward strand.
GAGACCGACCATCCGTCTGCACAGTCCAAAGCAAGAGCAAGTCTGAATGGTTTGACAAGAGTTCATTTTTTGTACCTCCCTGTTTCTTTGGGACGAAGAAACATTTTGTTCGTGGGGGATATGTAGAAGGAGCAAGCCAACGAAGTCGACTTGGACGAAGACCAACTTAGTTGATCAGCCGACTAATTCAATGGGCCGACTTAGTCGATCAGCCGACTAAGTCGGTTGGCCAACTAACTAGAAAGATTAGTCGGCTAACTAACAGTCATGTCGATTCACCGAACCGACAGGTAGTTATTTTGTAACTGTTTGTAACTTGTATATATTAGGCTGTTGAGCCAAGCAAGAACTCGGTTCAGTTCTCTGCCTTGTATGAACTCATTACATTAATATAATCTATTTCCCTATATGTTCTTGTCTCTTGTATCTGATTTATAGTTATGTTTTAGTATGTATTATTGGTAACCTTATGCGATCTGTGAGATTACAACAAAATGTTTCCTTTTCTGAAGTGATGCGATGGTTGAATGGGTAGATGATGAAGAGGTATGTATGTAATTAAACAGTCACGATCCAAAATGAAATAGCATAGCTATGAAGAGATGCGTTGGTAGGTAATAGGTAAAAGGTATTTAGTAAATGAATGTGTAAAGAATAAAGTTTCTTTGTTAGTAAGTATGATAGAGTCCAAAGTGAATAGTTCTTAAATTGTTCTAAAAGACTAAGAACATCAGTCTAGGGTGGCCGAGTGGTACTAGGGTAGGCCACAGGTCTGCAATGGGTCGTAGCCTCCTTCCAATCATAGCTGGAGAGCAGGGTGTTGTAGCATCCTTGTCTATTGAATCAGGAAGAAAACCATAGGGGTGTTGTAGAATCCTAGTCTGTAGTTGTAGGAAAAATCTAGGGTGTATCTACATCCTTTCTGTTGTAGCAGATAAACAATTTTTTAAATTCATCTTATTAATGAGTTTGTGTTGGTGGTTTTCTCTTTTTAGGTTTCCACGATAAAATTTGTGTCTTGTGTGTTTATTTTGTGTATTTTAAAAGTTTAAAATGACAATACTGATTCATTCCCCTCCCTCTCAGTATTGTGGGATAAACCAACAATCACATGGTCTTATACATATTATTTTTAATGTGAAGTCGGTAGATGAATCATGTTAATAATGGAAATCAGAAAAGTATTTGGCCATAAAATTTAGTGGGGACAATTTCTTGGCAAATCATGATAATTTTCTGCAAAAAAGAAGAGTTAACATAGGTTCAGTATGAATTAGGAAGCAATATGTAAAAGAAAAGGTGGGTTTGATAGTAGTTTAACTGTCTTGAATTTCTAAATCACATTAAATAACTAGCTTATTCCAAGAGTGAAACATGCAAGTAAATGTGTTTTTAATTCCTACGTATTTAAGGAAATGATGGCACAATTATGTGATAGATGTGTTGGAGCATCCATTCCTAATCACAATTTGAAAAGTAATAAACTGAGAATTTTTTCTGAAAATGGAAGTGGTTGAGCATCCATTTCTTATCACCTATTTGGAGGGAACTCAAAAAAAATTCAGGGAAGAAATTGAATTGATAATATTTTTCAAAACTTAATCAGAGTGTTTGAGCATCGATTGTTGGTCACTAATCTGGTGGGAAAATTAAAACAAATTGTGGACGAAATTAAATTGAGAATGTTGTCAGAAAATTCTTTTTTTTCCTGGTGATATTTGGCATGGTCATGAAAGAACAAAAACATGCCAGTGCATTCTTACGTTTGGGCATCAAGATGACTCACACCAAAGACAATTCCTGAAAAATTCATCCAAGAAAAAATGTGTGTCGAAGCTATGTTGTATAGGATAGCAATAAACCATTATATCAGGACATTATAATCTATTTAGGAAATAAAAATACACTTGTAAGTTACTATTGATCAATAAAAAAACAAGAAATATGAGAAATACGAGCATGTACTTACTGATGTTTATAGAATTTTTGAAATCATTGCTTCTATGTGTATCCCATTCAAAGGGTATCCTGAGATGATAATGATTATAGTAAGAAAATTCATTGGTCGATTGGTTGAGGAAGTGTGCATTTTTGTGCTAATCATGAAAAAATAGCTTCCTACCAAATCATGAAGAAGTAGGCTCGTATATTTTGCATGCATCCAATTTGGAAGAGGTGATTCATGGATAATTATGCTCAGATATATGTAATTATTCCTTAGACTAGTTTTTATACATTGGGTGTACTTGGATTGGCCCTATGTGCATTTTTTGCGTTAGACATGAAAAAATAGGAAACCCTATAAACTACAAGTTTGGCAGTATTGGATTTCACTATAGATGGAACATTTTACATAAGGAACCATAAACATAATTTCTTGAATTTGTTAATTTCCTTGGTTGAATATACAATTGAAAATTTAGTTCATTGTTTTTATTTCCTTGCAATAATTTTTTTAGGAATGATAGAAAATACTTTTCATGAAAATTTATTTTATATCTCAATTATAAATTTAACAATGATTATATAAAATAACTGGTTGAGGCTCTAACTTTCTGGAAATGATGTTTTAAATCATCCACCTGCAATCTTATGATTTCAGAAATTTTTAGTCCCTCACAGGTAAGAAATGGTGGGAATTTTCCCAAAGCTACTTAAACCATTTTTCAGTACCTAACTAATTATGCCAATAGTGACCATTTTTCTATTAGGATGCAAAACATGATGAATGGTTGTTTTGGAAGGACACTATATCCTTGACCACATACCTTTTTTTTTAAATGAGTCAATGGTCAAGTGAATAAAATATCCACCTACACAGTGATGTTGTCGGAATTTTTTTATCCCTCAGAAGTGAGAAATGACGAGCATTTTCCTAAGGCCATTTAGGTCAATTTTAGGTGCAAAATAGGTTCAATGCCTATTTTGGAAGGCTAATATTTTCTTGACCATACACAGTTTTTCAAACATGAGCCAATGGTCAAGTGCATAAATCATCCACCTATAATGGGATTCTTTCATAAAAGTTTCATCCCATATAGGTGAGATATTGTAGGAATTTTCCCAAGGTTACTTAAGCATTCTTTTCAATAATTAACCAATTTGGTCAATGGAGAGCATTTTTCTGTCAAGGTGCAAAACATGCTAAATGGGTGATTTGGAAGGAAAGTATCTCCTTTAGAAGAGACTTGTTCTCAAATATGAGTCAACATAAAAGTGAATAAATCATCCACCTACAAATATATGTTTTCATAATATTTTTAATCCCTCACAGGTGAGAAACTGCAGGAATTTTCCTAAGGCCTTTTAGGCCAAGTTTGGGTGCAAAACAAGCCGAGTGGCTATTTTAGTAGGCCAATATTTTCTGGAACATAGAGTTTTTTTTTAAAACTGAGCCAATATGAAAGTGCATAAACCATCCACCTACAAGATGATTCTTACCTAAAATATTTATCCCTCATATGTGAGAAATGGTGGGAATTTTACCAAGGTTACTTAAGCCCTTTTTTTAATACAACCAACGTTTTCCAATGGCAAGCATTTTTTTGTCAGGGTTCAAAATAGGCTAAATGGTTGTTTTGGAATGAAAATATATCCTTGACCAAAGACTTGTTTTAAAAATGACGCGATGGACAAGTTAATAAATCATCCACCTAAGGCCATTTAGGTCAGTTTTAGCTACAAAACAAGATGAGTGGCTATTTTGGCAGACCAATATTTTCTTGACCATAGAAATTTTTCCATAATTGATCCAATGGTCAATCACATAAATCATCCAACAACAATTTGATGCTTTCATAAAAATATTATCCCTCACATGTGATAAATGGTGGGAATTTTCACAAGGCTACTTAAGCCTTTTTTTCAATACTCAACCAGTTTTGCCAATGGCAAGCATTTTTCTATCATGGTGCAAAACATGATAAATGGGTGATTTGGAAAGAAAACATCTCCTTGATCAGAGACTTGTTTTCAAATATTATTCAATGCGAAAGTGATTAAATCATTAACCTGTAATGTTATGCTCTCAGAATTATTTTATCCTTCACATGTGTGAAATGGAGGGCATTTTCCTAAGGCCACTTAGGCTAGTTTTACGTGCAAAACAAGATGAGTGGCTACTTTGGAAAGCCAATATTGTCATGACCATAGAATATTTTTCAAAAAGGAGACAATCGTAAAATGCATAAATAATCAACCTATAATATAATGGTTTCATAAAAGATTTATCCCATATAGGTGAGAAATGGTGGGCAGTTTCGCAATCCTACTTAAGTCATTTCTTCAATACTTAATCAATTTTTCCAATGGAAATCATTTTTCTGTCAGGGTGCACAACATGTTGAATGAGTCATTTGGAAGGAAAATATATCCTTGATTAGAGACTCATCTTCAACTATGAGTCAATGGACAAGTGAATAAATCATCCACCTAAAAATGTATTCTCTCGGAATTTTTTTTATCCATCATATGTGAGAAATTGCATGAATTTGGAAAGGCCATTTAGGCTAGTTTTAAGTGCAAACCAGGTCGAGTGGTTATATTCATAGGCGAATATTTTCTAGACCATATTTTCTTTTAACTGAGCCAATGGGATAGTGCACAAATCATCCGCTTACAACATGATGCTTTAATAAAAAAATTATCCGTCACATTTGAGAATGGTGGGAATTTTACCAAGGCTACTTAATCTCTTTAATGAAAACTTAACCAAATTTTCCAGTGTCAAGCATTTTTCTATCAGGGTTCAAAATAGGCTAAATGGATGTTTTGGAATGAAAATATATCCTTGACTAAAGACTTGTTTTTAAAAATGAGTCAAAGGAAAAGTGAATTAATCATCCACGTACAAATTGAAGCTCTCATATTTTTTTATCCTTCATAGGTGATAAATGGATGGAATCTTTCTAAGGCCATTTATGCCAATTTTAGCTACAAAACAGGATGAGTTACTATTTTGGTAGGCCAATATTTTCTTAACCATAGATATCTTTTCATAATTGAGCCAATGATCAAGTGCATAAATCATCAACCTACAAGATGATTCTTTAATAAAAATATTATCCCTCACATGTGATCAATCGTTGGAATTTTCCCAGGATTCTTAAGCCCCCTTTTTAATACTTAACCAATTTTTCCAATCACGAGAATTTTTTTGTCAGGGTGCAAAACAGGATGAATGGGTGATTTGGAAGGAAAGTATCTCCTTGATCAGAGACTGGTTTTCAAATATGAATCAATGGGGAATTGAATAAGTCATCCACCTACAAATTTATTCTCTTTAAATTATCTTATCCCTCATGGGTGTGAAATGGAGGGCATTTTCCTAAGGCCATCCAAGCCAGTTTTAGGTGCAAAATAGTCTGAGTGGCTATTTTGGTAGGCCAATATTTTATGAACCATAGATTGTTTTTCAAAAAGGAGTCAATATTAGAGTGTGTAAATAATCCACCTATAATCTGATGGTTTCATAAGAAATTTATCCCATATATGTAAGAAATGGTGGGAATTTGACCAAGGCTACTTAAGCTCTTTCTTCAATGGAGAGCATTTTTCTATCAGGGTGCAAAACTAACTAAATGGGTGATTTGGAAGGAAAATATATCCTTGATCAAATACTTGTTTCCAAAATGAGTCAATGAACAAGTGAATAAATCGTCCACCTACAAATACATGCTCTTAGAATTTTTTTATCCCTCACAGGTTAGAAATTGTGGGCATTTTCCTAAGGCCATTTAGGCCAGTTTTAGGTGCAAAACAGGTTGAGTGGCTATTTTGGTAGGCCAATATTTTATGTTCCATAGAGATTTTTTTAAATCTCTGCCAATAGGAAAATGCACAAATCATCCACCTATAATATTATTCTTTCATAAAAAATTATCCATCACATGTGAGAAATGGTGGGCATTTTAGCAAGCCTACTTATGCCCTTTTTACAGTACTTAACTGATTTTTCCAATGGAAAGCATTTTTATTTTAGGGAGAAAAATATACTGAATGGTTGTTTTGGAATAACAATATCTCTTTGACCAAAGAATTATTTTAAAAAATGAGTCAATGGACAAGTAAATAAATCATCCACCTAAAAACTTATGCTCTCATAATTTTCTTATCCATCACAAGTGAGAAATGTCAGGCATTTTCCTAAGGCCATTTAGGCCAGTTTTAGGTTCAAAACAGGCTGAGTGGGTATTTTGGGAGGCCAATATTTTCTTGAACATAGACATTTTTTCATAATTGAGCCAATGCTCAAGTGCATAAATCATCCACTTGCAAGCTTATCCTTCCATTAAAATATTATGGTGATAAATGGTGGGCATTTTCCCAAGGCTACATAAGAACATTTTTCAATACTTAACCAAATTCTCCAATGGAGAGCATTTTCTATGAAGGTGAAAAACATGTTGAATGGATGATTTGGAAGTAAAATATATCCTTGATCAGAGACTTGTTTTCAAATATGAGTCAATGGACAAGTGAATAAATAATACACCTACATATTTATTCTCTTGAAATGATCTTATCCCTCATATGTGAGAAATGGTGGGCGTTTCCCTAAGGCCATTCAGACTAGTTTTAGGTGCAAAAAAGGCTGAGAGGCTATTTTCGCAGGCCAATATTTTCTTGACCATATAATTCTTTTCAAGAAGGAGCCAATCGTAAAGTGTGTAAAACATCCACCTATAATATAATTGTTTCATAAAATTTTAATCCCATATAGGTGAGAAATGATGGGCATTTTACCAATGCTACTTGAGCCATTTTCTTAATAACTAACATATATTTCCAGTGGAGAGCATTTTTTTGTCAGTGTGCAAACAGACTGAATGGGTGATTTGGAAGGAAAATATCTCCTTGAGAAGAGACTTGTTTTCAAATATGAATCAATGGATTAGTGAATAAATCACCCACCTACAAATAAATGCCATGAGAATTTTTTTATCCCTCATATGTGAGAATTTGTAGGCATTTGACTAAAACCATTTAGGCTAGTTTTGGGTGCAAAACAGGATGGGTGGCTATTTTGGGTGAAAATATTTTTTGGACAATAGATTTTTTTTTAAAACCGATCCAATGGGAAAGTGCAAAAATCATCCACATACAAGATGATGTTTACATAAAAACTTTATCTATCACAAGTGAGAAATGGTGGGAATTTTACCAAGGCTACTTAATCCCTTTTTTCAATATTTAACCAAAATTTCCAATAGAAAACATTTATTTTCCAGTGTGCAAAATAGGCTAAATGATTGTTTTGGAAGGAAAATATCTCCTTTACTCGAGCTTGTTTTAAAAAATGAGTCACTGGACAAGTGAATAAATCATCCACCTACAAAGTGATGCTCTCATAATTTTTTTATCCTTCATAGGTGAGAAATTGCAGCCATTTTCCTAAGTCCATTTATGCCATCTTTAGCTGCAAAACAAACTGAGTGTATATTTTTGCAGGCCAGTATTTTCTTGACCATAGACATTTTTTCAAAATTGAGCTAATGTTCAAGTGCATAAATCATCTACCTAGAAGATGATGCTTTCATAAATACATTATACCTCACATCTGATAAATGGTGGACATTTTTCGCAAGGCTACTTAAGCCCTTTTTTAAATACTTAACCAATTTTTTAAATGGTGAGCATTTTTCTGTCAGGGTGCAAAAAATACCGAATGGGTGATTTGGAAGGAAAGTATCTCTTTTATCAAAAGCTTGTTTCAATTATGAGTCGATGGAGAAGTGAATAAATCATTAACCTACACATTTATGCTCTCATAATTATTTTATCCCTCACATGGGAGAAATGTCAGGCATTTTCCTAAGGCCATTCATGCCAGTTTTAGGTTCAAAATAGGATGAGTGGGTATTTTGGAAGGCCAATATTTTCTTGACCGTAGGCTATTTTTCAAAAAGGTACCTATCGTAAAGTGCATAAATAATCCACCTATAGTATGATGGTTTTATAATTTTTTCATCCCATATAGGTGAGAAATGGTGGGCATTTTTCCAAGGATACTTAAGCCATTTTTTCAATACTTTAACAAAATTTTCCAATGGCATGCATTTTTTTGTCAGGGTGCAAAACAATATAAATAGGTGATTTGGAAGGAAAATATGTTCATGATTAGAGAATTGTTTTCAAATATGAGACAATGGACAAGCGAATAAATCATCCACCTATAAATATATGCTATCAAGACGTTTTTATCCCTCGCAGGTGAGAAATTACAGGTATTTGCTAAGGCCATTTAGGTGAGTTTTACGTGCAAAACAGGCTGAGTGGTTATTTTGGTACGCCAATTTTTTCTAGAACATAGAGTTATTTTAAAAAATAGTCCAATGGGAAAGTGAAAAAAATTTCCACATACAAGATGATGCTTTCATAAAAAAATTATCCGTCATATATGAGAAATGGTGGGCATTTTACCAAGGATACTTATTCCCTTTTTCAATACTCAACTAATTTTTCCAATGGAAAGACTGTCATGGTGAAAAACATGATGAATTGTTGTTTTATAATGAAAATATCTCCTTGACTAGAGACCTATTTTAAAAAATATATTGATGGACAAGTGAATAAATAATCCACCTACAAATTGATACTCTCATGATATTTTTATCCCTCACATGTGAGAATAGAGGGAAATTTCTTGAGGCCATTTGGGCCAGTCTTAGGTGCAAAATAGGATAAGTGGCTATTTTGGGAGGTCAATATTTTCTTGACAATAAAAAATTTTCATAGTTGAGACAATGGTCAAGTGCATAAATAATCCACCCACAAGTTGATGATTTCATAAAAATATTATGGTGCTAAATGGTGGGAATTTTTCCAAGGCTACTTAAGCCCTTCTTTCAATACTTAGCCAATTTTTCCAATGGCAAGAATTTTTATGTCAGGGTGCAAAACATGTTGAATGGGTGATTTGGAACGAAAATATATCCTATATAAGATACTTGTTTCCAAATATGAGTCAATGGAGAAGTGAATAAATCATCCATCTACAAATTTATGCTCTCATAATTATTTTATCCCTCATAGGTAAGAAATGGCTGGCATTTTCCTCATGCCATTCAGGCTAGTTTTAGGTGCAAAACAAGATGAGTGGCTATTTTGCAGGCCAATATTTTCTTGTCCATATACTATTTTTCAAGAATTAGCGAATCGTAAATGATGCAGGAGCATTCTGACATGCCATAAATGTGATGAGTTGGTCACATGCTCTGGCATATTTTTGGTTTTTTTGTTGAGTCATAGTTTGTTAACTCTGATAGGAATGATGGCGGATCATGAATCCCTGCGAGGAGATCAAGCCACAAGTTGTTTGTGTGATAGTGACATTTCATCATTCTTTGTAGTTGTTTGTTTTTCAGTTGCAGGATCACTTGGGGTGGGGGTAACAATTTAGATTAAATAGGAAGATTAGAGAAGTAGAGGGGGTTCTTCTCTTCATCATTAAAATTCCAATTTGCAGAGAGAAGGTCAGACCTGTGTCTAATACCACTTGTAAATATTTTGAAAATACTGAAGAAGAAGACTCGAGTTGTGTGTTTGTTCTATTCCTTAATAGAATTATTAGCTATGTGTTTATAGTGTTATTATCCTAAATGCATTTACTGTTTAAACTATGAATTTGTGAAGATCTGACTTTGACAGTTTCCTGAACATCTGTGTATTTATGTGAAATTGTTGATTCACACATGAGATTGTTGCTTGAATAGTTGAAATAGATCGTAAATATTAGAATTTGAATGCCATTAATATCTTCAAGCAGATATTTCTGATAATGTTGCAGCACTTGAATGGAGAATGAACATACAAACTAAGGAAAACAAACCACACAGGAAACATACAAGTATTGCTTAGGAATTTACATGAGTATATTCATCATAATAATATTTGGTGTTATAATGTAGTTTACATAGGTAGAATTCGAATGCATGAGTAATGAATTTGAATCCTCCAAGTGGATCAGACTATATCTAACTGAATCTCTAGCTCAAGGTATCCCAATCAATATCGGAGTCGAAATAGACAACTCCCCGATGACCAATAACTCCAACAACCACTAATAGCTAGTTAACTCAATGCAACTGAGTGTGGTAGGTAGGTAAAGTGCTCCTCCCATGCAAGCATGCATTATTAGCGCTATCCTAACTGATTGTGAAGTAACTGATTGTAACTGGGGGTTAACTAAGACTAACTAGTGCTAACACCAACTGACTAAAGAAGGTTGCTGGTGGGACTCCCAGTGGATCCTAAAATTTAGGGATTGGTCTAGGAGGTGCCCTAACTAATGCATGCACATGTAGTAAGTGGAAATTAACCTCTAGTAGTGTTCCCCATGCTTCAATGACTGGTACATGTGGACCAATTGGGCCAAGTGGATCCAATTGCACTAGTGGACCCATTTAATTAATTTAAGGTTCCTAAGTTAGGCAATAATTAATCTAATAGACATTTGAACAAGAGAGTATTAATAATCCTAACACCCCCTATGAATCCCAACTTGGAAAACTATGGGCCCTGGTAACAAGACCATAGGTCACCCAAATACAATCTCGAAGATAGTAAAAAAATGTTGCTTAATGCAACTAAGGAAACAGGGGAAAACCTCATGGGAAAAAACCACCTTCAAAAATAAGCAGGAAAATAGCAATATGAAAGCTATCTTTAGAAGAAAGAAGCTTCCTCCTTACAAAAATAACTTGAGAAAAAACACTTCTTCAAAATTCCAGCTCTATGTAGTAGCATGGTCCATCAATGGACCTCTCAATGTACTTCTGAACTGATGACTCTTTTTTTTTTGTTGGATGGTGAAGGTAGGGAATGATAAAATCTATGCTTCTATAGGCGATGTTCCTGATCATTCTCCATCATTAAGTAGCATCAACCTGGAAGTTTTTTGCACCATTCTGTAGAGAGAAAATCTATGAGATATAGTGGAGCATTCTCATTCTAATATTGGGACCTAGTTCTTCTTTTGTCTTCTGGAACTCTAGCACCACTTCCAGCTACATCAAGAGGATTTTGAGCCCATTTGGGCTTAGGATTCTGATTAGGAATGGGTACTAGATCTATATCTAGAATCCCTTGAGATTTAGTCTCAATAACATGATCATGCTATATGTGATATTCTTCATCTGAATCTGAAACCTGTACCACATCAGCATCATCAAAAATAGGAGAAATATTTATACCTTCCTGTGCTACTGGAGAAGTATCATGCAGCTAATATTCTTCGAAATGGACACTTCTTTCAATGAAGCATATTTTGGTAGAAACCTCCATCATTTTGTAAGGTTTTGCATCATCTGCATATCCCAATAGAATGCATTCACTACTTTGGGCTTGGAAGGCCTTTCTCTTGTCAAGTGGTATCCTGGACCAAGATTTCAAACCAAAAACTCTCAGATGAGAGACATTGCGCTTATACCCATGTAGTGCTTCAAATGGAGTCACCCAAATCATTGACTTGTGGGGAACCCTATTATGCAAATACGAAGCATGGTTTCATGCTTCATCCCAAAGAGAAGGAGGTAGATGCCTTCCATGGAGAAGGCATGTTGCCATCTCTTTCAGTGATCTGTTCTTCCTCTCAGCCACACCATTTTGTTGTGGTGTGTATGGAACTGAGTGTTCCATTCGAATCCCCTCTCATTCATAGAAATTATGGAAATATATTTTGACATATTCTCCCCCTCCATCAGATCTTATTGACTTGATCTTATTATTGAAACTATTCTCAACCATAGCTTTAAAACTTTTAAAAGTCTCAAAAACTTTTGATTTTAGTTTCATGAAGTAGATCCAGCAATACCTAGAAAAATCATCAATAAAGGTCAGGAAATACCTGCAACCATTAATGGAGTTTGTGGGAATATGTCCATCTACATCACTATGTATCAAATCAATTGTAGAGACAGCTCTATGAGCCTTCCCAACATCATACTTCTTTATGGATGCTTACCTACCTAGCACCCAACACATACTCCATCGGAAGTTTGGATGGAGGGAAAAACTTCAACCATGTTATCATTGTGAAGCTGCTTCAGATATTTGAAATTAAGATGGCCAAATATTTCATGCCAAATATTGTTGGTGTTGTTAGCATGATACAATAAAGTTGTAGGAGGAGAAATAGGTAAGAAATGTGAAAACTCATAAGCTTTGGTAGAGTGAATTGCAATACCTTTCACTACAAGCTTTCTAATGGATTTTTTTGTACTATCAACTGAGTCTGAATCGAATGTAACCCTCTTGGGAGATCCTGTATGAGTAATCTAGTAAACAAATAGCAAGTTAGTAGCAAGGGAGGGCATATATAAGACATTCTTCAACTCACCATCCTTCGCTCTGACTGAGCCCTTTCCTTCTGCTGGAATCTAGGAATCATATCCCATGTGAATACTATGCCCCTTTGATAGTGAAAGAGTAGAGAATTAGTCTTTGGAGGAAACCATGTGGTTGGAGGCTCAAGAATCTATAATGTATGTTGAGGATGGAGAGAGACTTTCTTTCAAAGCATGACACCTTTCGGCATATTCTGTCGGTGCTTCTTCATCAGGATTTTTTGTTCTTGGAGGAGCAATGTTGTACTTCTTGATAATAGTGGACATCTCATCAAGTTGCTTCCTCATATAATGTTCTTCAAGATGGTATCCCTTTTCAAAATACAGGCATAACTTATTTTCAAATTTCTTCTTCTTAGAGCTGGAGGCCCCTTCGAAAGGTTGCTGATTTTGTTTAGGATTCGAATCAGCTTCCTTTGGATCCTTATTCTTTGATCTCCCCTTTTCTTGTGCTTTGGAAGACTCAGTAACCAAGAGAGTTTTATCTTTGGAAGTCTGGATGACTCTCATTCAAATCAATTTGTCTTGTTCCTTGATTAAGGACACGAAAAATGAATCTAAAGAAGGAAGTTTACAATCAGGAAATCTTTCCCACTTGGAATGAAACGTATAGACATAGATAGACTACTCATGATATATTTTGTTGAGTGTGGAAAGGACATTATTCTCATCCTTCCACTCTTTCCCACACTATATGCATTGTAGAATTAGAGAATTGAATTTGGAGAATAATTGCTCAATAGTCTTGAAACTGTTGGGATGTAAAGATACCAACTCATTCTCCAGAATGTGTCCCTCAAGCTCATCTTGTTTGTTAAACAAGCTATCAATATTCTCCCATGCTTCTCTGGGAGTCATCAATCCTTCTAAATGAAAGAGGAGATCTCTGGAAATATAAGTACATAAGTACCCGAATGCTTCATCACAATGGTTTAGGAACTTGTGAGGATCCGTGGTTTGGGAGTTTGAAACTCATAATTGCTCTAGGAGGGAGATTGCAATTACTTCTTTCAATCTACATAGCACCTCTCAATTTCACTACAAATAACACTAAAAAATATGAACTGTTAGAATTTTGCTTTTCCTCCCAGCATGAACATGTTTTCAGGGTCCATCACGCCCTCTCTGCTCCTCTGAATGAATCCAAAGCTAGCAAATTTTCATAGGGGACTTCTGTGGAAACCCAGCTGCTTCTGATGATCGATGGGGAGAAACAAGCATGAAATTTGCCTGAGAAGGCTTTGATGCCATATTAGAATTTTAATGCCATTAATATCTTCAAGTAGGGAGTTCTGATAATGTTGCAACAATTGAATGGAGAATGAACACACAAACTAAGCAAAACAAACCACACAGAAAATAGACAAGTATTGCTCAGGAATTTACAGTATATTCATCATAATAATATCTGATGTTACAATGTAGTTTACATCGGTATAATTCGAATGCATGAGTAATGAATTCAAATCCTCCAAGTGGAAAATACTATATCTAACTGAATCTCTAACTCAAGGTCTCCTAATCAATATTGGAGTCCAAATAGACAACTCCCCGATGACCAATAACTCCAACAACCACTAACAGCTAGTTAACTCAGTGCAACTGAGTGTGATAGGTAGGTAAAGCACTCCTCCCCATGCAACCATGCATTATCCATGCTTTATTAGTTCTATCCTAACTGATTGTAAGTGGGGGCTAACTAAGACTAACTAGTGTTAACACCAACTGACTAAAGTAGGTTGGTGCCGAGACTCCCAGTGGCTCCTAAAATGTAGGGATTGGTCTAGGAGGCACCCTAACAGATGCATGCACATGTAGTAAGTGGTAGTTAACCTCTATTAGTGTTCCCCGCACTTCAATGACTAGTACATGTGGCCCCATTGGGCTAAGTGGACCCAATTACACTAGTGGGCCCATATAATTAATTTAAGGTTCCTAAGTTAGGCAATAATTAATCTAATAGACATTTAACCAAGGGAGGATTAATAATCCTAACATTAAATGCATGCATACAAGTGTTAGGATGATGAATCTTAAAGATTGTAGGCTGGATTGATCAATTCTCTGATCAATTAGTGCAGCACGTATATTTTATACCATTAACAAGTTTTGCAGAGAATGAACAGTGGGGATTGAGTCTGCAAACAAAGATCTCATGGTCCAGGAGAGATCTATGATGGAAGTTGTGAGGACGATAATGGATCTACAAAGGTCTATGAGATCTGCATCAAAGAGCAGATCGATTGTCATGGAGAAGGCCACAAAGATCTAAGAGCAGAAAAAATTGTGGAAGAAAAGTTGTGGAAGGAAAGTTGCAGGGGAGCAACTTTGAAAATTTGGTCGAGCATCCTGCATACTGAATCTCATGACCCGCATGCAGAAACCCTGTTGTGGAAAAAAGGCTACAGAAAGGAAGCTGTGGGGAGATAATTTTAGAGACGAATTTGGCTAAGGGCTAAATTTGGTAATCCTGTTAAGCATAGGAGTGTCCAGATCCTGTAAGTGCTAGTTGGGTTGGCTATGTTTGATCCAACCTGCACCAATTTTGGTATCATAGCAAGGAGAATATCGTGTGAGAGATAATTGTAGTAGTAGAAGCCTAGAAAGAGAAAAGAAGAGTGATCAAGAGGTTTCAGATAGAGGACCATCATTACAAAAATACCAAGTACAGATAAGGGGCTTGGTCATGTAAGATTGTAGCAGTGTGAAAGAGAACTGTTATTGCAGAGGCTTAGTGCAAGAGGATGGTTTCACAGGTAGGTAGAGCAAGAGCTCATAACAAAGGTTGATCAGTGGTGAACACAAAAGTTATGGAGGAAATGAGGGAGCTATGGGAATGTCTAGAAGCCATGGAGATAGACAAATGAAGAGACCCAGAAGTAGGGGATGTAACCAAACCTGAGGATGAAGAGAAAAGAGAAGAATATGCACCTATGCAGGAAACACCTGAGCTAAGGTATTTCAGATCGATTCTAGGAGAAACTTCAAGGCTGAAACTTGAGTTGTCTACCTATGATGGAAGTCTCATTGATGAGCATCTCATTGACTATATCAATAAGCTGGATAAGTACTTCGAGCACGATGAGATTGAAGAAGACAAGAGAGTCATATTGGCTGTGACAAGGCTGAAAGGGAATGCATCCTTGTGGTGGGATAGTGTGCAAGTAGAAAGAAGGAGGAAGAATATGTCATTGATAAAGAGTTTGGATAATATGGTAGCAAAGATGAGGGCTAAGTTCTTTCCAAAATATTACCAGTTAATTATTTATATAGAGTTATAGAACCTTAGACAAAGAATGTTAACAGTGAGAGAGTACACTGAAGAGTTCTACAAAGTAAACCTAAGGGCAGGATATGTGGAAGATTCAACAGAGAATATTGCTAGATATGTCAATGGTCTAAGGATGGATATCCAAGATGAGATCAGCATGATATCACCTAGAACAATCGACGAGGCATATCAATGTGCCTTAAGGGTAGAAGAAAAGATAGAGAGGAAGCAGAGCTTCAACAGAGGTCTGGGTTCAACCAGAGGAAGAGGAAAAGTAACGGGAAGATGAAGATTTGGAGCACAGAGGGGAAAGTCTAGTAACTCTAACTAGCAATTTCAGCATGGTAGAGGAGGTGAATCTAGAAGAAGAGGACCTTACCAAGGACGTAGAGGTAGAGAAAGAGGAATATAAACTGTCTATAGGTGCTACAAATGCAACCAATTGGGGCATAAATCATTTGAATGTCCAAGGACGGAATATGTAGGATAGAGAGGAGCATATGTAGCTCAAAATGAGAAGCAGCAAGAACAATCGAGAGAAGCTGAATTTTTTCTAGAGAAAGGAGAGGATTTGATGATGAACAAGATCTTGCTAAAATCTGAGAAGGAGCAAGCAGAGCTTGCTCAAAGAAAATATTTATTCAGGACCATGTGTAAATTCCAAGGGAAGTGTTGTAAGATGGTGATTGACAGTGGCATAAATTACAATCTTGTTTCCATAGAGATGGTAGAGAAGCTGAGTTTAAATAGGACCATGCATAATGTTCCCTACAAAGTATCTCAGTTACATAAAGGACATCGAATCCTAGTAAGTGAGCACTGTGAAGTTGATTTCCAAATAGCTCCATATAAGGATAAGATTCTGTGCGATGTTATGCCCATGGATGTTTGTCATATACTATTAGGAAGACTATGGAAATTTGATAAGAAAGTGATTCATGACGGTAGGAGTAACTATCATAGATTTGAGCAGAATGGGATAAGACATGTACTTCACCCTTTACAAGAAGGTGGTATAGTAGGATAGTCATCACCGAAAGTCCTGAGGTTTTCAAGAAAATAATATTTGCAGCAGATTAGGAAGGAAGAGTTGAACTATACTGTGCTATGCAAACAAATAATGGTGACAATGAAGACTAACATGATAGATATACCTGAGGAGATTCAGGAGATGCTGAGTGATTTTAGTGACATCGTGGTGGATGATTTACCCAATGAGTTTCCACCAAGGAGGGATATAAGCCATCAAATTTATTTTATTCCATGAGCCAGTTTACCAAACAAGGCAGCGTATAGGTTGACAGCTCAAGAGAATGAAGAAGTGAGGAAACAGGTCTACTGATTGTTGGACAAAGGATTGGTCCAGAAGATTTTGAGTCCATGTGCAGCACCAGCAGTACTAACACCAAAGAAGGATGGTGAGTGGAGGATGTGTACCAACTCCAGAGAAATTAACAAGATTAATATCACATATAGGTTTCCATTACCAAGGATGGATGACATGATGGATTGCTTAAGTGGGGAAACATGCTTTTCAAAACTAGATTTGAAGAGTGGGTATCATCAGATCAGAATCAGAGAAGGAGATGAGTGGAAGACAACCTTTAAGACAAATGATGGGTTGTATGAGTGGTTGGTCAATCCCCAATGCACCAAGCACTTTTCTGAGATTGATGAATGAATTCTTGAGAGATTTCATAGGTAAGTTTGTGATATTTTACCTTGATGACATTTTGGTTTTCATCCAAATAGAAGAAGAGCATCTGACGCATCTGATATATGTTTTAGAGAGGATGTAATAGGAGAAATTGCTGGTGAATGTGAAGAAGTGTACATTTATGAATCCATAGCTAGTATATTTATGTTTTGTTATCTCAACAGATGGGTTGAAGATGGATCTAGAAAAGGTGCAAGAAATCATTGATTGGCCTTCACCTAGGAACATATTTGAGGTAAGAAGCTTTCATTGATTGGTAATTTTTTATAGGAAATTTATAAATAATTTCAGTGGTATTTGTGCATCTATTGTCGAGATAATTAAGAAGGATAGACAACCATTTCAATGGAAAACAGAGGCTTAAAGGAGTTTTCATTTCTTCAAGAAGAGATCAATGAAGATCCAGTATTGAAGTTACCATACTTCGAACACCATTTCCAACTAAAGTGTGATTCGAGTGGAGTAGCAATCGGAGTTGTGCTCAGTTAGGAAGACATGCCTATACTGTATTTTAGTGAGAAGTTGGATGATGCAAGATAGAAGTATTCATATTATGACAAGGAGTTTTATGCTATTGTTCAATAAATGAAGCATTGGATACATTATTTGATTCCTAGAGAATTTGTGTTATATTCTAATAACCATGCATTGTAGTACATTATGTAGCAACCTAAGTTGAACCTAAAACATGTCAAGTGGGTTGAGTTCTTACAAAGATTTACCTTTGTGTTGATTCACATAAGTGGATATTCAAACAGAGTAGTTGATTCCTTATGTAGGAGACTATTGATTATGCAATAGAATTATATCTGAGTCTTTGGATTTGATAATTTAAGGTATTTGTATGAGACTGGCATTGATTTCCAGGAAGCTCACAAGGCTTGTAAGAATTTAGTGGAGGTGGATAGAGAGGCATGGATGGAGTATACACTACAAGATGGTTTACTCTTTAGAAAAAATAAACTACGTATACCAAAGTGTTCCATGAGAGTGTTAGAATAATAAACCAATATTTACCCACATTTGACATTAATTAATCATTTTTGTCTTACTACCTAGATTCCTAGATTCCATTCTATGCTAGTTGTCTTCCACGTGTCCTAGAAGTAAACACATGCTAAAAATGGGTCATGGAGTGCTTAGGAAACATCCTGGAAACCAATTTTAGCAATTCTTATTTTATTCTTGGTTACTAAAGTGCATTTCTTCTTTTTCTGAAAGCTGCCTTCCTTTACAGTAGTTTTAAGGCAAAAGGAAAAGCTAGTCTAGGTGTAACTACCTTGTTTTTTTCCCACATCATCCTCCCTCCTTTTCTCAAAAAAAAAGAATGAATGAGTTGTATTTCCATAACTATTTAGCTTTCCCACATTCTTTATCAAATTCATGAGCATCTTCATATATTTGGAAACTACTTTATGCACCTGTGGGGGATTTGACTAGTTTTGGTAAGCCTTCTTTTTTACCAATTCGAATAGCATCCTTATGCTTTAGAACGACTCATGTAATTATATATTTGAGAATCCTATTAATTCATAAGGTTGGATATTGTATACTTACTCAATACAAATTATTGTTATGCTCCAATTTCAGTCTCCTTTGGTGTGAATTTTGCATTTTTTATTAGCAATTTTGTGAGTGTAATTGTTTTATCACTTGGGTTCAATTTCCACATGGTATCAGAGCCTTTGTATATCAATTTATATCCTTCCATATTTCTATTTCAGGTTCTATATCTTGACTAGGAGCACATTCTGTCGACTGAAGAGCACAGTTGTTGAGCTATGTACCAATCTTAGAAGATCATCTTGAATTCATTCAATTTATTTGAGTGGAAAGCTGAGATGGAGATATTGTTGAGAGTGAAATGTCTCTACAAAGATACCATGGAAACTGAGGAAGATCCCAATGCAGCTGCAGAGAAAATTAAATGGCACAACAGGAGGGATGAGGCCTATGGTCTTTTGTGTCTAAGCATTTCAAGAGACCTCCTCTTTCATATTGATGGATTGACATCACCTAATGAGGTTTGGGAGAATCTTGTAGATATTTTTGGAAATATAGATGAGATGAGAGGACATCAAATTGAGAATGAATTGATCTCCTTGAGTCCCAGTAGCTTTAAATCATTGTAACTCTACTTTTCCAATTTTAAGGCCCTCGTTTTGCAGCTAAAACAGTGTGGGATTGAAAATAAGGAAGAGAAAATAGTATTGGACATACTCTCTAATATAGGTCATGACTACTCAGTGTTTTTTTCAACCTTCCATGCCACCAAGTTGACAAGACAATCCTGGAAGATGCCTAAGCTTGTAGATTTCATGGAATCCCTCACCTAGGAGCAAGATAAATTGGTGATGATGGCAACCATCAAACCTTCCAAAGACCAAGATTTGGTTGCTAGAGATTCAAGGGTGGATTCAAAAGGGAAGAAAAAATATAAAAATCCACTTGAGAAAAAGAGAGACACGTCAAAGTCTCAAGAGGAGCCCCAAGGCTCCAAGAAGAACTCCTAGAAGAAGAAGAATAAAGGATAAATGAGCAAGTGCACATACTACAGTAAGGGCTATCATCCCGAGAGCTCTTGTATGAAGAATCAAACTAACATGTTGATGAATATCCTAGAGAAGAATAACATATCCCTTCCTGATTGCTCAAAGAAGAGCAAAGGAGGATCAAATTCAGAAGACAAAGAGAGAGTACATGCCTTGGTTGCTGGAACATCAAGCTCACCTAGCTTCATCATTAACTCTGGAGCTTCTAGACATATGATTTCGACAAGGGAGACATTCTCCTCTCTTGAAATGTCAAAAGGTACACCAATAGTTTTGGGAGATGACTCTCTCACTAACATTTTGGGGAAGGATAGGATTGATCTTAACCATGGTAATTTCAATAATGTATTGTATGTTCCAGGTCTTGCCTCTAATCTCTTATCAGTATATCAGATGACTCAAATTGGGTCTCCAAAGAAGGTCATCTTCTCCACTGATGAAGTTGAAATCACTGATATTTCAAATGGTAAAATCATAGAAAAATGTGTTCTTGATCACACTTCGAAGGTATACAAGTTTTCCCATTTTCTACCCTACTCAAACCCCTCTGCTCTTCTTACTCATGCTAATGAAGAAAGCAAGATTTGTCATGAAATATTTGGCCATATGAACTATAAGTATCTTTCTGACTTGAGTGAAAAATATATGGTCATAGGGTTACCAAAGATTTAGTTTTCTAAGGGAGTCTATCAAGGTTGTATCCTAGGAAAACACCTAGAGCACACGTATGAGAGAGCTAGTCATGAGAGAACCTTTGCACCTCTTGAGTTTATCCACAATGACATTGCTGGTCCATTCCCTCATATGTCCATGAGTCAAGCCAAATATGCACTCACCTTCCTAGATGAATTTTCCAGGTTTTTTTGGGTCTATTTCCTAAAGCACAAGTATGAAGTTTTTGAACTCTTCAAGGTATTTCGAGCCTTGGTTGAGAACCAGTACGAGAGGAGACTAAAGATCATCAGATATGAAAATTGTGTGGAATATGTCAAGTCTGAGTTCATTCAGTATTGCAAAGATGTAGGTATCTAGATGACGCATTCGATCCATTACACACCATAGAAAAATGGTGTTGTTGAGAGAAATAACAGATCACTGAAAGAGATGGCAACTTGCATGATGGAGGCTAAAAATTTGCCACCAAAGTTTTGGGCTGATGTTATAAACTATGAATCCTACATCCAGAACAAGGTTCCTCATAATCATCTTGATGGTATTACTCCTTTTGAATCTTGGAGTGGGAACAAGCCAGATGTGACCCATTTTAGGATTTTTGGCTCAAAGACTTGGGCTAGAATTCCTAGTTGATCTTCCCCCAGGGTGGAAGCTAGTTCAATGTAAGTTGGTATTCAAAACTAAGTTTGTTTCTGATGGTTCAACTTTGAAATATAAGGCAATATTGGTATCAAATGGATACTCACAAGTACATGGTATTGACTACAATGAAACCTTTGCACCAGTGGCAAAGATGGACTCCATAAGGCTAGCTCTACCCATTGCAGCTTCAAAGCAATGGGAAGTACATCACATGGATGTTAAGTTTGCTTTCCTAAATGGATATCTCACTGAAGAGATTTACATGCAGCAACCTGAAGGGTTTTTTTCTAATCCATATTTAGTGTACAGGTTAAAGAAATCATTGTATGGGCTCAAGCAAGCCCCCAGGGCTTGGTATGCCAAAATTGATGGCTTTCTGCTGTCATTGAGTTTTGTTCGATGAAAGTCTGATCCGAATGTTTATTTAAAGATGATTCATGGTTCCTTTATGATTATTTTTTTTTATGTCTATGGTCTACTGATTAGAGGAATTTCAAAGAAAGAGTTTTCCACCTTGAAGGATGCAATGAACCATGCATTTTCCATGACAAATTTGGGATTGTTGAGCCAACTCTTGGGTATTGAAATTGCTCAATCCCAACATGGAATCAAAGCTCATCAATCCAATTATGGTTCATATTTTCTCATCAAGTTCAACATGAAATATTGCAAGCCAATAAAGATTCCATTCCTTTTAGGAGTTAAGCTTGAAGAAGCAGGATCTTCTCCTATGGTAAATAATACACTGTATAGGCAGTTGATTGGGTGTTTGATTTATCTTACACACACTCGGCCTGATTTATATTATGAAATTAGTGTGGCTTAGAGATACATGTATAATCCTCATGAGATCCATTGGAGAGCATCCCAGAGGATCCTAAAATTTTTTCAAGGAACAAAAACTCACGGGATCTTCTACAAAGAAAAATCTGAGCTTTATTTGGTTGGATTTACAGATAGTGATTGTGCAAGTGACAACACAGATCAACCATCTACATAAAAATATGTGTTCATGCTTACGTAAGGACCAATAAGGCAGTCAAGCAAGAATTAGAGTGCCATAGCACTCTCATCTACAGAAGCAGAGTATAGAGGAATTGTAAATGCAGCAAATCAATGTTTATGGTTGTAGGGGATACTTGGAGAATGTGGCTTCAAATCAGATTTCTCAACTATTATCTATTGTTAAAATCAAAGCACCATTTGAATCTTCAATGATCCAGTTCAGAGACAATGAACCAAGCACACTGAGATCCATGTGCACTACATCAGAGAACTTGTGCATCATGGTACCATTGTTCTACTCTTTTGTGCATCTTCAGAACAAGTAGCAGACATCTTCACCAAAGTTTTTTGTGAGAATAC
This sequence comes from Pseudotsuga menziesii, assembly GCA_001517045.1. Lineage (NCBI taxonomy): Eukaryota > Viridiplantae > Streptophyta > Pinopsida > Pinales > Pinaceae > Pseudotsuga > Pseudotsuga menziesii. The sequence goes on from LPNX010452455.1 coordinate 120,071, forward strand.
CTTCAGCAATATAAAATAACTATTGGGGATTGTTGATCATGTTCTAAATCATTATTGATGAAAATATTTCCAAATTTTGTTTCATGTCCTTGTTTAAGGGAGTATTTTTCCCACTAGGTTTTTGCCTCTTTCCTTGGTTGTATGGACAAGCAGTATGTATAGGGTGATTAAGCCTTGTTTCTAGGCCCTATAGTTTTCTGATATTTACTCATAAATTCAGGCTTAAGGGGGGGTGTTAGAATAATCAACCCATAGTTACCCACATTTGACATTAATTAATCATTTTTGTCTTATTACCTAGATTCCTAGATTCCATTCTATGCTAGTTGTCTTCCACATGTCCTAGAAGTCAACACATGCTAAAAATGGGCCATGGAGCACCTGGGAAACATCCTGGAAACTATTTTTAGCAAGTCTTCTTTTATTCCTTGTTACTAAACCGTAGTTCTACTTTTTCTGAAAGATTCCTTGCTTTACAACAGTTTTAAGGAAAAAGGAAAATTTTAGTCTAGGTGTAACTGCCTTTTTCTTCCCACATCATCCTCACTCCTTTTCTTCAAATAAAAAAATGAATGAGTTGTCTTTCCATAAATATTTAGCTTTCCCACTTTCTTTATCAAATTCGTGAGCATCTTCATAGATTTGGAAACTGCTTTATGCACCTATTGGGGATTTGACTAGTTTTGGTAAGCCTGCTTTTTGACCAATTCGAATAGCATCCTTATGATTTCGAAACACTCATGTAATTATATATTTGAGGAGCCTATTAATTCATAAGTTTGGCTATTTTACACTTACTCAATACAGATTAGTGTTATGCTCCAATTTTAGTCTCCTTTGGTGTGAATTTTGCATGTTTGATTAGCAATTTTGTGAGTGTAATTGTTCTATAAATTGGGTTCAATTTCCAAAGAGAGAGAAATTGATATAGGAAAAAAAAAATGGAGGTATGGCGGGTCACTTTGGAAGTGATAAAACCTTTGGACAGTCCAGCCATTTCTATTTTTGGCCAAGGATTAGGTCTGAAGTTGAGAAGTTTGTAAGCAGATGCAGAGTATGCTAGCATCCTAAAGGAAGACGCCAGAACATAGGGTTGTATACACCATTGCCTATTCCAACTACGCCTTGGGATTCTATGAGCATGGGTTTCATTATGGGTTTTCCAGAAGGGACATGATTCTATCTTCGTAGTTGTTGATAGATTCAATAAGATGGCACATTTCATTCCATGCTACAAGACTATTGATGCTACACACATTGCTAAATTTTTTTAAATGAAGTTGCGAAGCTACATGGTTTACCTAAAATCCTTGTATCAAACAGAGATGTGAAGTTCATAGGTCATTTCTGGAGGACCTTGTGGAAGAAGTTGGGCACCAGAGTGAACTTCAGTTCAACATATCACCCACAGTGTGATGGACAGAAAAAGGTAGTTAATATGAGTCTGGGAAACCTATTGAGAATTCTGATTGGAGAGAGTCCGAAGCAGTGAGATAGAGTATTAGGTAAAGTTTAGTTTTCCTGTAATGATTCACTAAGCAAAAGAATAGGGATGAGTCCATTTCAAATTTTGTATGGAATGCATCCAAGAAAAGTGTGTGAACTTCGTGACTTAGGTCGACTGGATAAAAGGAGTGCTAATGGAGAAGAGTTTACAATGAGGATCAGTGAACTGTAGGATCAAGTGAAAGTAAGGTTACAGCAGAGTAACACAAGTTACAAGGCGAGAGTAGATTCCAAATAGAGAGAGAATAAATATGAAGTAGGAGATTTGGTCTTAGCATATCTGAAGAGAGAAAGATTTCCAAAAGGATAGTATAACAACCTAAAGATGAAGAAGAATGGACCCTACAGGATACTTAGAAAATTCTCAGCAAATTCTTATGAGTTGGAGATTCCTACTGGAGTGGGTATTTCACCAATATTTAATGTTGTGGGTCTATATCCTTATCTAGAATGTTGGGCTATGGGAAGACCCGGGTTTTATCCTTTTGTCTTCGCACCAACAAAAGACCCATAGTGTTGGCCCTTTTGGCAACAACCTGCGAACAGGTTGCAGTCTCACCCGAAACAGCTATGGGGTGCCGCAGAATCATGTTTTTGCAAGCAAAAGAGGGATATTATTGTACTTTTATCCTTAACAAAAATTTAATCATACAACACAGAGCTTCGACAGTTACTTACTTAGCTTCGTAGTTTAGATAAAAAGACAGTTACTTGCTTAACCCTTAACTGGGAATTCACAGTGAAGTTATTACTTAACAGTATATCTCACTTTATCATTCACCTACTTATCAAATGCATAAAATAGAAAAAAAACAACAGAAACCACCACGACAGAAGATATACGTGGTTCACCCCGAGTGTAGGGGCTACATCCACATAACTGTGGTAATATTCAAATTTTTACAAACACACAGTTCTAATCTACGCACTCAGCTGCAGATCTCCTCAGTAATCCTAAGTTGTGCACTCAGCTGCAGCACCTTTCTTCCTATACCCTCTGCGCACTCAGTTGCAGAGGTCGTCCATGCACTCAGCTGGGACTTAACCTTCTTACAAAAACCCTCTGTGCACTCAGCTGCAGAGGTCATCTATGCACTCAGCTAGGACTTAACCTTAAACCATAAACAGGTCTTTCTTCCTTCGCATCAAATCATCATACATTAAAAGTCTCAAAATCCTAACCTGACTCCTTCACATAAGTGCCTATTTATACAAGTGCACTATTACAATACCATGGACTTAAACCATGGGCTTAAAAACCATGAGTTTAAACCATGGGTTATTTACAAAAAGAGGGGCTTCGACCCAACCCCAACACCCCTAAGACTATTTTGTGCCACAACTCCGCTTACAAGCTTCACACCAAAACCACGGAGTTGCCCAAACTAAGGAACTTTAAGGTCGAAGCCTCAATAGGCCCCTAAGACTCACTAGTGGCCCGTCCCAGGACACTCTGCCACTTCTCTAATGGGAGGATCTTGTTGGTGAAGATAGTGAATTACTTGTTGAGTCTGCACATGATGTCATTGGCTGCTTGCTCCTTCTCCACCAACTCCTGCAATGCTGCTGTTGATGCTTCGCTGACTTTTTCCTGTGCAAATGCATCATACTCCTTCAGAACTTTGAGCTGGCTGTCTGCAGCAGTGCTCAACTGCAAGGCTTCGTTGATCAGGGCCTGCACAGAATTTTCCAATAGTGTTTCTTTCATTCTGTACAACTCAATTTCCTACTGGAGTTCATTGCTTTGCTTTACTTTGAGCATATTTTTCATAGGAGGCAGTCTTAATTTCTGCTTTCACCGCATCCAGCTCTGTCTGTCACTTCTTGATGGTTTCTTGCAACTTTTCTACTTCTGGATGGTCCTACAGGTTTGCCCAGGCCTTGACACTTTCATCTAGTAGTTTTGCTGCACTACTTGCAAGATCTAAGATCTTTGTTACTGAGGCCTGAATGTCTCTGCGACGTTGTTCCCTGACCTCTGGTGGACTCTCCGGAGCGATGCGAAGTTGAAGCTCCAAAATCTGAGCCTCATGCTCTACTTTCATATTCTCTATCTGGCTCCGTGACTACTGTGCATAGTCTCTCAACTTGACTATCTTCTTCTCTAGTTCTTCTTTAGCCTACATGTCGAAGTCAGGGAGACTCTGACATGCCTCATCCACTACTCGCACCAGTTTAGCCTGCTTTCTTTCTGCTTCCTCCAACTGTGCTGCGAAGCTCTCACTCTGCTTCGTGGCATTTTCTAACTGCATATGGGAGTAGTTGTCTTGTGCTTCAATCTCCCTTATGATCGCCAATTGAAAAAGGTGCAGCTCCGACATAGACAACTTGGTGTAATCTATTCCAACTGTCATGCTCATCTGTGAGCGAGATGTTGCGTCAGTTATGATGATGGCTGTACTTGGCACTTGTCCTCGGTTATCTCTTGCTAACCATTGTCTTGTGTCTATATGCGCACTTACTGGGGTACTACTTGCTACAACACCAGTCGCTGATCTTTCTGCTAAGTCCTTCAGTTCTATAATTCTCTGCGCTACACCAGTGAGCGCATCGAGATGCGTAGCTGCAAACTCTTTCCATTTTCTAGTTAATACTTATGTGGACTTCATCAGGGCCCGGTTAAGCTCTTTAGTCATCAAAGTGGGTTCTTCGTCAATATTATTCCATTTTGATGCCTTCGTTTTCCTTCTGGACTAAGGTTTAGTCACTTCCTCTGCCTCCGGCGACTTGCGCTTACCTGGGCGATTGGGGTCGGAGATTGTCTTGACTGATTCTTCTTCTTCTTCATCACCTCCGTCATCACTACCCTGGTCATCTCTGCTCTATTCTGACTCATCTTGTTTGTCGCTTTCTTCGAATGGGTCATTCTGCTTCGTCTGACTGGGACCTGCGCCCACATCTATCACTGGGGGAACTGGTATGCTCAACCTTGTCCCTACATCCTTCATCCACTCAGCCGGCCACTACTGGATTACTACGGCGATGTCCTCCTGGGTCACCACGTATGGCAACTTCCAACATGCATGTTTTTTATCTGCGCGGGCCTGGATGAAGACATTGTGCATGTCAGCCTTGAAGTTGGCCACTCCCGCATACTGAGAAAATAGCTCATTACTAAGCCACGGTGTCTTCAAGATCTCATAGGAAATATTCATTGAATAAAAGGTGAAAACGTAGTTCGTCATCTACTGGAAGGTTTTATCCTGTGACACCCAAAGAGATGCGTATCTTGCTGCGCCAGGCATGTGCAGAGGCACATCAACAAACTATGCCTCGGTAGGTTCTTTCCATCCTACAAGTGCAATAAGCACTAACAACCATGAGTAGTGAAAGGGTCTAACTTTCTCCTGCACGTCGCGGACGTCTTCGAGGAACTCCTTGGCCATGTAAGCTACCCAATTGTAACTGTAGCCTTTGGCACAGTTCACAGCAATACTGACAATTGGTGTAGATACTTCATTCGGTCTACACTTCTGCATTAGCTTGCATGCTAGCAGTTTTGTGGCAAAGCGAATGTTCTGGTGCTGGATTGTCAAGGTTTGATATCCTCGCTTTCCTTTCATCAACTGGAAGCATTCCTTCATGCTCTGTGCCAGCTTTGTGTCTTCATACTTTCCCACGAACTCGATGCCAGGATCAGGCCCCTCCTTCGGCAAGCCTGTAATCTTATGGATCAGTTCTCCATTAATAGAAATTCTCTGGATTCCTATCCATAGGTGCCCATCATGCACCAAGGCCAATAGCTTCTTGACCACTATGGTAACCGACGTGCTGCGACCAAAGTGGGGGACATTTAGCATTTTCAACAAGCCTGCTTTCTCCAAACCAGCAGCCCACTGTTTCACTTCTAGCAGTGTCGCTCCAGTCTCCAGATAATAGACGGAGTGCAAGTATTTCCAGCTGTGAACTGTGGAAATTTCCCACGATCATTCGTGTCATGGTATGCATACTTCAGCCGCTCTATTTTCCCTGTCATTGTTCCAACCAGCTGCACACCCTGTAGCAACGACGGGGTGCGTAACGTGAAATTGGCTGTCTGTTGAGGTGGCTGAACTCCTGGTCGCACAGGAGAAAGATATGGTGGATGCTACGGTGCAACTTTCTCATCGTCACCAAGGTCTTTGAATTCTCAAGGAGGATTCATCACGGGATCCTCTGGTGTCTTTCCTAATGGATGGTTCCTTTCTTCATTCCGCTTAGAATGAACTTATGCCCTAAACTTCTTCCTGGTTGATCATGTCTGCATTGGCTACCTTGGTGCTGTGGGAGTCTCTTCGCAAGGTGTAGATGTAGGTGGATTTCTCATAAGGTTCTGTAGACCCCTCTCTCTGAATTCGCTCAGAAATTCCTGGACTTCGCAATCAGATGACATGGACTGAACTGTAAAACTCAAGAAAATGTGTAATGCAAACTTCGCAGGTCAGGGTGTCTTCTTATAGAATCCATCGACCAAATCTATCATAACTATGCATTGAAGACACCAAATCTAACAAAGCAGCTGTAGATCTTGTCCAGACGGTGCTAGATTCCTTAAAATCTCATCATTACAGGTAGTTAATGCAATTAACGTACCAGCGCCACCAATTCTAATTTTTTCCAACGGTCGCATTTTGAGGTTCGACACACCTTTCCTCTTCGGCACAGCTAGTAACTTTGGATGCACCACAAATAAGGACATTTGACACAGTACATACCTTTGACACATCATGGAACTAGTTTCGATAGAGCTTCGAGCTTCGACCCCCGACAATATTTCTTTGCAGTGTCCTTCTGACTCAGGAATATTAATGCTGTGTAGGTCATCATCTTCATCAATGGCGAGGTTATAACATTCTACTGCATTAGCTTCTTGTTCCCTCCAATCAGGTTGGTACTCGGCTATGTCTTTATCATCAAACACCTTAGTATTGACCATCCTAACAGCTGCGTCTAAAGCAGGGCAAACCTCATTAATAGAAAATGTAAGCACAAAACTATCAACAAGACTATCCCAACTTACAGTACCATGGCGAAGCTCCACCTCTGCATACCAATTCTTTGCTACAGGTTCAAGAGTGTGTATAAACCTATGTACCCATTCTTCAAAAGGTACATGCTTCCATGCTTCATAACATTGCTCCAAGTGTTCATGAGGGCTAGTCTTACCATGAAATCTGCTTCGCACCTCCTGAGGTTGCTCTATGAATCTCATGTAAAGAAACTTTTGACAAGCTTCCCAACTATGAATAAACTTCTTATGACCATTCCACCATCTGGCAGCTGTGGCTCTGAATACTGAATCTAGAGTCTCCATTTTCTGTGAATCTGGTACCTGCTCTGAAAATTGCACAATAAAATCTACTGGGTCTGTCAAGCCATCAAAAATAGGTAAGGCTCTTGTCTGTGAGCTAATCCATCTAAGAGACTTGGTAATTCTTACACATCGATGTCCATGTAACTCATACAGTCTATTATGCCAGTTCTCTAGGCCGTCATCTGAATCAGTCATGCAAGAACTGTCACACTACCAATCCATTATACCTTCAGTAGTAGGGTTAACATAGTCTTCTTCTTTAGATGTAATGTTGTAAATATGATCTAAAACATCATGATGTTCATCTTTGACTAGCTCTATATACCGTTCGCCTTGAGAAGGGTCCAATGGGACTATGACTCTCAGGCCTTTTCCTTCAAAATTCATCTGTCTAGTCTTAATGTTGATTACTACATCATTTTCTATTGCCCATTCAATTCCTACCAAGGCTGGATAGGGGTTGCTATCATCAATTATTTCAATGACTTCAAAATCTACTAGGGTACTAACTCCATCAATATCCACTGGTACACTCGGGAATCTTCCCAAGGGCACAATCTTCTGCTGATTGGCTAATCTCAACTGTATAGGGGACCACTCAAGCTTAGGTTTTCCCATTTGTTCCCAAATCTTCCTAGTTAGGACATTCACTTCTGATCCTAGGTCTAAAATAATATTAGTCATGTCATAATATCCTATCTGAGCATGCAATCTCATTTCTCTTCCAGTCCTTCTAACTCTATTAACATTTTTTACTTTATCAGAGCTTCACTGAGATTCGCAAGACTGAAGAACTTTCTGTAACTCGTTCAAAGCGTTCTTGTTTCTTAATAGCTTCATACAACTCTACAAAAATGATGCTAGTGTACTTACTTGATCCGGCGAAGCTTCTTGGGGCTGCAACTGCTATTGATGCGGTTGCGTAGTTGCTACTGATGTTCTAGGATCAGCAAAGTCTTTCTTGGCTTCCATAAATGTTTCTTTTTCTCTGCCAACATCAAACGCTGGAATTTTCTCTGGGTTCTTGCAGACCCAAGCCTCGACAGATTGTTTCTCTTTATTCTGCACTTGCGTCATGGCTCCACTCCTTGTAACAACATTGAGAGCTGGGGCAGGTCTTTTCTCTACAGCAATCATCTGAACATTCTGAGTTAGAGTGCCATTTCTTTCTTGTATCTTGGCTATCAGCTGTGGCATTGCTCAATCACATGATCGACTGCTCTGCAATATCGACATGTCGTAGTTGGGTTATGACAGTCTCTAGCTACATGGCCTACTTGATTACAGTTATAGCATATAACTTGGCTTCGACCTCATCTAGGCATACCACCACGACCTCTGAAAGTACCTCGACCTGGGTTACCACCACGGTAGCCATATCCATCATTGCCTTGTGCCTCGTTTTGTACCCTATAAGCATCATAGGTTTGCTCTCTCATGAGATCAAAGCTGCGACATTCATCTTCATTGTGTCCTACTGACTTACTGAACTTGCAGTAGGGATTCTTAGGTACTTGAACATATCTTTGTAGCAGATAGCAATATTTAGTTCGATGTTGGCCAGTTGTTCGACAGATCTCACAATAGAGAATAGTAGGGATGAATGGGTTTGGTGCACCAGTATTCAGGTAATTTATTAGTGCAGGGCACTGTTCTTTGTCATGACCTTCTGTCTTGTATCGCATACACCAAACCTCTTCTCGAATGGATTTCCCTTTTTTCATGTCACACAGCTCCAAGGCCATTTCTGCCAACTACGCCTATATCTGGGCTATGCCAGAATTATCTCCGATAGGATCTGTTTCCAGTTTCATGGCAATTTCCAATGCTTCTTGCTGATAGGCAACCTTCTATTGCATAAGTGGAGTCCTGATATGCGGCAACAGTGCTGCAATGAACCATTCTTTATGTTGTTATGGTCCAATAGTGAAGCTAACTTGATCCAGCAGAACCTTGAACCTATGATCAAAGTCCCAAACTGATTCACCTCGCCTCTACTAAATTTCCTTTAGTTCAGTTATAGACTGCGACTCTGATTTAGGCTTCTTAAATTATTTAATCATGGATTTTTTAATATCGGCCAAGACATAGTTCTGAGTGCTGAAAAAATTCATAAACCAAGTCAAGGCTCAGTCTCTAAAAGATGTGACCAGTTGCGATGTTCTTGTATTCTGATCCATAATGTTCTTAGCACTCCAAACAGCTTCACATAAGAACCAAAACTGCTCTGGATCCTCTGATCTAGTTCCTCTAAAGATTGGGAGCTTGATATCATCATTTACATGGGCCATAGCGGATCGAGGGGGGGGGGGGGGGGGAGGAGGAAAACTGGTAACAGGGTGGGGGGAACTTACTGAGGTAGACTGACCTGCGACAGAACTACTCGGGCTAGGGTTACTTTCAGACTACGACGGGTTCTCAGGGATGACATATCTTCGCTGCGGGGTGATAGGTGGGTTTCTAAACAAAGGGGTTTCTTCAGATGCAGGCTCTTTTGGGATTAAAGGGGTATAATCGGTATTCTAGCCTAGGTTAAGGGATCCAAAAGTTCACTTATATATTTTACCGCTTGGAAGCAAACCACTTTGCTTGTCGAAGTCACTTTCACTTTCAAACATAGGTTAGTAGCACTAAATCTAGCAATCTGATTCAATAAGCAATATGCGTTTTTTAGCCAAGAGCATTTTAATTCTCAAACTAAGTGAGTTCAAGTACTTACCCCTTGGTCCTTTGAAGAACTTTCTTTCTGCTTTGCTAAAAGAATTATGTGTGTCGATGGCGAACTCTGTCACAAATGCTTCAAGGGTTCGTGTTGTCCAAAAGTCGACAGCTCTAGATACTGTGTTGTTCACTCTTTTCAACAGGTTAATTCTTTCTGGGGTCCAGGAAGGAGACTGATCTTCTTGGAAGTGTGTCCTTCTTTCTGTCAACCTAGATAACCACTAGTGCAATTCTATGTGGATACTACCAAAGAAAATTTCATAAATATCAGCAAAAATGTACCTTTGCAAAAATTCTTCTGAGCTATGACGAGGATCCTTATTTTCTTCTTCAGCAAATTTCAGATAGGTATCTTCGATCTAGTCACTGATTTCTTTTACTAAGGGCCTCCAAAACATATCCCTCTAGGTACGACGTAAATCCCCCTTGAGCAGATACTTTTCAACCGGCAATGGAACCAATTTGTTGGGCTATGGGCAGACCCGGGTTTTATCCTTTTGTCTTCACACCAACAAAAGACCCACAGTGTTGGCCCTTTCGGCAACAACCTGTGAACATGTTGCAGTCTCACCCGAAATAGCTATGGGGTGCCGCAGAATCAGGTTTCTGCAAGTAGAAGAGGGATATTACTGTACCTTTATCCTTAACAAATATTAATCATACAACATAGAGCTTCGACAGTTAATTAATTAGCTTCACAGTTTAGATAAACAGACAGTTACTTGCTTAACCCTTAACTGGGAATTCACTATGAGGTTATTACTTAATAGTATATCTCACTTTATCATTCACCTACTTATCAAATGCATAAAACAGAAACAAAACAATAGAAACCACCATGACACAAGATATACGTGGTTCACCCCCAGTGTAGGGGCTACGTCCACAGAACTGTGGTAATATTCAACTTTTTACAAACACACAGTTCTGATCTACGCACTCAGCTGCAGATCTCCGCAGTAATCCTAAGCTACGCACTCAGTTGCAGCACCTTTCTTCCTATACCCTCTGCGCACTCAGCTGTAGAGGTCGTCCATGCACTCAGCTGGGACTTAACCTTCTTACAAAAACCCTCTATGCACTCAGCTACAGAGGTCATCCACGCACTCAACTGGGACTTAACCTTAAACCCTAAATAGGTCTTTCTTCCTTTGCATCAAATCATCATACATTAAAAGTCTCAAAAGCATAACCTAACTCCTTTACATAAGTGCCTATTTATACAAGTGCACTATTACAATACCATGTACTTAAACCATGGGATTAAAAACCATGATTTTAAACCATGGGTTATTTACAAAAAGAGGGGATTTGACCCAACCCCGACACCGCTAAGACTATTTTGTGCCGCAACTCCGCTTACAAGCTTCGTACCAAAATCGCGGAGTTGCCCAAACTAAGGACCTTTAAGGTCGGAGCCCCAACATAGAAGGTGATACTGGACCCTTTGCAGAAGGTGAATATCCTACTGAATACCTACAATGGGTGAGGTAGAAACCTGTGGCACAACCATTGAAAGTTGATGCCATTCTGGATGCTAAAGTGTTAAAGAGTACATGGAAGAAGGACTATCTGGAGTATTTGGTCAAATGGAAGAAGTGACTAAGAGGATTCTACTTGGATGAGCACTGCAGAGTTGGAAGCCAAGGGTTTCACTATAGCCGATCTCGTAAACAGGTGTTCATAATTTTGTCACCCTTGCGAGTCGAATGCAGGAGCATCATGGCATGCCAACAATGTGATGAGTTGGTCACATGTTGTGGCATATTTTTGGTTGTTTTGCTAAGTCATATTTTGTCAGTATCGATAGGAATGATGGCGAATCATGAATCCCTCCGAGGAGATCAAGCCGCAAGTTGTTTTTGTGATAGGGACATTTCATCATGCTTTGTAGTTGTTTGTTTTTTAGTTTCAGGACTACTCAGGGTGGGAGTAACAGTTTATCTTAAATAGGAATATTAGAGAAGTAGAGGGGGTTCTACTCTTCGACATTAGAATTCCAATTTGTAGAGAGAAGGGCAGACCTACATCTTATTCCACTTGTAAATATTTTGAAATGATTGAAGAAGAAGAGTCAAGTTGTGTGTTTGTTCTATTACTTAATAGAAGGATTAGCTATGTGTCTGTAGTGTTATTATCCTAGATGCATTTCCTATTTGAACTGTGAATCTGTGAAGAGCTGACTTTGGCGGTTTCTTGAACATCTATGTATTTCTATGAAATTGTTGATTCACGCATGATATTGTTGCTTGAATAGTTGAAATAGGTCATAAATGCATGCATAGAAGTGTTAGGATAATGAATCTTAAATATTTTAGGCTGATTGATCAATTCTTTGATCAATCAGTGCAGCACACAAATTTTCTACCATTAACAAGTTTTGCAGACAATGAACGGTGGGAATTGAGTCCACAGACGAAGATCTTGGTCCATGAGAGATCCGTGATGGAAGTTACGAGGATGATAATGGATCTACAAAGGTCTGTGAGATTCACATCAAGGAGCAGATCGACGGTCATGGAGAAGGCCGTAAATATTTGACAGTGAAAAAATTGTGGAAGAAAAGTTGCAAAAGGAAAGTTGTGGGGTAGCAAATTTGGAAAGTTGGTCGAACATCCCGCATCCCACAACCCGCATGAGGAAACCCTGTTGTGGAAGCAGAGCTACGAAAAAGAGGTTGTGGAAAGGAAGCTACAGGGAGATAATTTAGAGCCGAATTTGGCCGAGGGATAAATTTGGTAATCCTACTAAGTGTTGGAGTGACCAAATCCTGTAAGTGCTAGTTGGGTTGGCTATGGTTGATTTGACTTGCACCAATTTTTATATCAGAACAAGGAGAATCTCATGTAAGAGAGAAGTGTATCAATAGAATCCTAGAAGGATCAAACAAGAGTTCTCAAGAGGTTCTGGATAGAGGACCAATGTTACCAAAAGACCAGGTACAGAGAAGGGGCTTGGTGAGGTGATATTGTAGCAGTGTTAAAGAGAACTGTTATTGCAGAGGATTATTACAAGAGAATGGTTGCATGCGTCGGAAGAGAAAGAGTTCATGACAGAGGTCGACCAACAGTGAACGCAGAAGTTATGGAGGAAATGAGGGAGCTACAAGCACGTTTAGAATCCATGGAGAGAGATAGACAAAGATACCTAGAAGCAGGGGATGTAATTGAACCTGAGGATGAAGAGAAAAGAGAAGAAGATGCACCTATGTAGGAAACATCTGAGCTAAGGTATTTCAAATTGATTCTAGGAGAAACTTCAAGGATGCAACCTGAGTTGTCTACCTATGATGGAAGTCTCATTGTTGAGAATCTCATTGACTGGATTAGTGAGATGGATAAGTACTTTGAGTACGATGAGATTGAAGAAGACAAGAGAGTCTGATTGGCTGTGACAAGGATGAAAGTGCATGCATCCTTGTGGTGGGATAGTGTACAAGCAGAAAGAAGGAGGAAGAATAATTCATTGATAAAGAGCTAGGATAGGATGGTAGAAAAGATGAGGGCTAATTTCTTATCCAAATATTACCAATTAATTATGTATACACAGGTACAGAACCTTAGAAAAAGAATGTTAACAGTGAGAGAGTACACTGAAGAGTTGTACAAAGTAAACCTAAGGGTAATATATGTGGAAGAGTCAGCAGAGAAGGTTGCTATATATGTGAATGGTCTAAGGATGGATATCCAAGATGAGATCAGCATGATATCACCTAGAACAATGGAGGAGGTGTATCAATGTGCGTTAAGGGAAGAAGAAAATATGGCGAGGAATTAAATATTCTATAGAGTTCGGGGTTCAACTAGAGGAAGATGACAAGCAACTGGAAGAGGAATATTTGGAGCATAGAGGGGAGAGTCCAGTAACTCTAACCATTAAGAGCAGCATGGTAGAGGAGGTGACTCTAGCAGAAGAGGACCTTACCAAGAAGGTAGAGGTAGAGAAAGAGGTAGAGGAACTGTCTATAGGTGCTACAAATGCAACCAGTTGGGGAATAAATCATTTGAATGTCCAAGAAAGGAAGATGTGGGACAAAGAGGATCCTATGTAGCTCAGAATGAGCAGTAGCAAGAATATTCAACACTGGCTAAAGTTTTTCTAGAGACAAGAGAGGCTTTGATGATGAACAAGGTCTTGTTGAAACCTGAGAAGGAGCAAGCAGAGCCTGCTCAAAGAAAATATGTATTCAAGACCACATGTAAAGTCCAAGGGAAGTGTTGTAAGATGGTGATTGATAGTGGGAGCACTGACAATCTTGTTTCCACAGATATGGTGGAGAAGATGAGTTTAAAGAGGACCAAGCATCATGTTCCCTACAAACTATCTTGGTTACATAAAGGACATCAAATCCTGGTAAGTTATCAATGTGAAGTTGATTTCCAAATAGGTCCATATAAGGACAAGATTATGTGTGATGTTATTCCCATGGATGTTTGTCATATACTGTTAGGATGACCATGGAAATTTGATAAGAAAGTGATTCATGATGGTAGGAGTAACTGTCATAGTTTTTAGCAGAATGGGATAAGACATGTACTTCACCCTTTACAAGAAGTTTGTACAGCAGGACAGTCATCACCCAAAGTCCTGATGTTGTTAGGAAACAAATATTTGCAACAAATTGAGAAGGAAGAGTTGAAATGTGTTGTGGTATGCAAACCGAGAATGGTGAAAATGAATACTAATGTGATAGATCTACCTGAGGGGATTCAGTAGATGCTGAGTGAGTTTAGTGACATCGTGGTGGATGATTTACCCATTGAGTTACCACCAAGGAGGGATATAAGCCATTAAATTGATTTTATTCCAGGAGCCAATTTACCAAACAAGGTAATGTATAGGTTGACACCTCAAGAGAATAAATAAGTGATAAAATAGGTCCAAATATTGTTGGACAAAGGATTGGTCTAGAAGAGTTTGATTCCATGTTCAGTACCAGAATTATTGACACCAAAGAAGGATGGTGAGTGGAGGATGTGTACTAAATACAGAGCAATTAACAAGATTAATATCAGATATAGGTTTCCATTACCAAAAATGGATGACATGATGGATTGCCTAAGTGGGGAAATTTGCCTTTCAAAACTAGATTTGAATAGTGGGTATCATTAGATCAGAATCAGAGAAGGAGATGAGCGGAAGCCAACCTTTAAGACAAATGATAGGTTTTATGAGTAGTTGGTCATCCCATTTGGATTGTCCAACGCATCAAGCACTTTAATGAGATTGACGAATTAAGTCTTGAGAGATTTCATAGGTAAGTTTGTGATAGTTTACCTTGATGACATTTTGGTTTTCTGCCAAAAAAAAAGAAGAGCATCTGAAGCATCTCAGATATGTTTTAGAGTTGCTGCAATAGGAAAATTTGCTAGTGAATGTGAAGAAGTGTACATGATGAAGCCAGAGCTAGTATATGTAGGTTTTGTTATCTCAAGAGATGGGTTGAAGATGGATCTAGAAAAGGTGCAAGCAATCATTGATTGGCCTTCACCTAGGAAAATATTTGAGGTAAGAAGTTTTCATGGATTGGCAAGTTTTTATAGGAAATTTATAAAGAATGTCAGTGGTATTTGTGCATATATTTTCAACACAATTAAGAAGGATAGACAACCATTTCAATGGACAGAAAAGGCTGAAAGGAGTTTTCAGTTCTTGAAGAAGAAGATCAGTGAACATCGAGTATTGAAGTTACCAGACTTCAAACACCCTTTCCAAGTAAAGTGTGACACCATTGGAGTAGTAATTGGAGTTGTGCTTAGTGAGGAGGATAGGACTATAGCATATTTCAGTGAGAAGCTGAATGATGCAAAACAGAAGTATTCATCTTATGACAAGGAGCTTTATGCTATTGTTCAAGAAATGAAGCAATGGAGACATTATTTGATGCCTTGAGAATTTGTGTTATATTGTGATAACCATGCATTGCAGTACATTATGCAGCAACCTAAGTTGAACATGAAACATGTCAAGTGGGTTGAGTTCTTACAGAGCTTTATCTTTGTGTTGAAGCACACAAGTGGATAGTCAAACAGAGTAGCTGATGTCTTAAGTAGGAGACTTGATTTTGCAAGAGAATCAGATCCAAGTCTTGGGATTTGAGTAGGGATGATTTTAAGGAACCATACTTATTTAAAAGTGTATAAATGTTGGCGAATATTAGCAAGTCTTAAAACGACAACTATAAAATGATTGGCGATATTTTAAAAAAAATATTTTAATTTCCAAGGATTTTATATCGTTTATATAATAATTTGGCAATTTTTAGGGTGAAAAAATTTTACCCCATCAAAATTGGGCAAAACAGGGCTTCAAAAAATGCAAAATGGCAAACCTTTTTTGGGAGAAAAACATGGAAAATTAGATCACTGGGATAAAATTCGCCCACAAAATTATCCTTGGATTTGAGCATTTAAGGGATTTGTATGAGACTAACATTGATTTCCAAGAGGCTTACATGGCTTGTAAGAATCAAGTGGAGGTGGAAAAAGAGCCATGGATGGAGTATATGATACACGACGGTTTACTCTTTAGAAACAATAAAGTGTGTATACCAAAGTGTTCCATGAGGGAGAACTTGATATAGGAAAAACACAATGGAGGTATGGTGAGTCACTTTGGAAGTGATAAAATATTTGCACAATTAGGCCATTTCTATTTTTGGCCAAGGATGAGGTCTGAAGTTGAGAAGTTTGTAAGCAAATGCAAAGTATGCCAGCATGCTGAGGGAAGAAGCAAGAACATAGGGTTGTATACACCATTTCCTATTCCAACTAGGCCTTGGGATTCTGTGAACATGGATTTCATTCTAGGTTTCCCAAGAACTCGGAAGGGACATGATTCTATCTTCGTAGTTGTTGATAGATTCACTGAGATGGTGCATTTCATTCCATGCTACAAGACTAGTGATGCTACACACATTGCTAACTTGTTTTTTAATGAATTTGTGTACATAGTTTACCTAGAATCCTTGTATCATATAGATATGTGAAGCTCACAGGTCATTTCTGGAGGACCTTGTGGAAGAAGCTGAGTACCAGTTTGAACTTCAGTTCAACATATCACCCACAGTCTGATGGATGGACAGAGGTAGTTAATAGGAGTCTGGGGAACCTGTTGAGAAGTCTAACTGGAGAGAATCAAAAGCAATGGGACAAAATATTTTCTCAACCTGATTTTGCCTATAATGATTCACCAAACAGAAGTATAACGATGAGTCCATTTCAAATTCTGTATGGAATGCATCCAAGAGGAGTGTGTGAAATTTGTGACTTAGGTCGATTGGAGAAAAGGAGTGCTGATGGAGAATAGTTTGCAATGAGGATCAATGAACTGCAAGAGAAAGTGAAAGAAAGGTTACAGCAGAGTAACACCAGTTACAAGGCCAGAGAAAATTCCGAAAGGAGAGAGAAGAACTATGAAGTAGGAGATTTGGTGTTAACATGTCTAAAGAGAAAAATATTTCCAAAAGGAGAGTATAACAAGATGAAGATGAAGAAGATTGGACCCTGCAGGATACTCAGAAAATTCTCAGTAAATGCTTATGAGTTAGAGATTCCTATCAGAGTGGGTATTTCACCAATATTTAATGTTGCGGATCTATATCCTTATGTAGCAGGTGGTATTGGACCATTTACAGAAGGTGAAGATCCTACCGAAGAATTACAAAGGGTGAGGCAGATGCCTATGGAACAACCATTGGAAGTTGAGGCCATTCTGGACACTAAAGTGGTAAAGAGTACAAGGAATAAGATATATATGGAGTATTTGGTCAAATAGAAGAAGCGACCAATAGAGTATTCTACTTGGATGAGCATTGCAGAGTTGGAAGCTAAGGGTGTCACTGTAGTTGATCTAATGAACAAGGGTTCATAATTTTTTTACCCTTACGAGTCCAATGCAGGAGCATCGTGGCATGCCAACAATGTGATGAGTTGGTCACATGGTGTTGGATATTTTTGTTTGTTTTCCTTATTCATAGTTTGTTAGTGCCGATAAGAATGATGGAGGATCATGACTCCCTACGAGGAGATCAAGCCACAAGTTGTTTTTGTGATCGGGACGTTTCATCATGTTTTGGAGTTGTTTGTTTTTCAGTTTCAGGACGAATCAGGGTGGGAGTAACAATTTAGATTAAATAGGAATATGAGAGAAGTAGATGGGATTCTTCTCTTCAGCATTAGAATTAAAATTTGCAGATAGAAGGTCAGACATGCGTCTAATTCCACTTGTAAATATTTTGAAAATACTAAACAAGAAGAGCTGAGTTGTGTGTTTGTTCTATTACTTAATTGAAGGATTAGTTGTGTGTTTGTAGTGTTATTAGCCTATATGCATTGACTATTTGAACTGTGACTCTGTGAAGAGCCGACTTTGGCGGTTTCTTGAACATCTATGTATTTATGTGAAATTGTTGTTTCATGCATGCGATTGTTGCTTGAATAGTTGAAATAGGTCGTAAATGCATGCACGGAAGTGTTAGGAAATGAATCTTAAAAATTGTAGGTTAGATTGATCGATTCTTAGATAAATCAGTGAAGCACGCATATTTTCTACTATTAACAAGTTTTGCAGAGAATGAACGGTGGGGATTGAGTCTACAGGCGAAGATATGACGGTCCAGGAGAGATCCACACACAAAGTTGCAAGGAAGATAATGAATCTACAAAAGTCTATGAGATATGCGTCAAGGATCATATTGATGGTGGTGGAGAAGGACGCAAAGATCTGACGGTGGAAAAACTGCGGAAGAAAAGTTGCAGAAGGAAAGTTATGGGGCAACAACTTTGGAAAGTTGGTCGAGCATCCTGCATCCCGCATCCCACAACCTGCACATGGAAACCCTGTTGTGGAATCAGAGTTGTGGAAAAGTGGTTACAGAAAGGAAGCTACAGGGAGATAATTTTAGAGCCAAATTTGGACGAGGGCTAAATTTTGTAATCTTGCTAAGCGTAGGAGTAACCAGATCCTATAAGTGCTAGCTAGGTTGGCTATGGTTGATCCGACCTGCACCAGTAAAGTGTGTGCATCTATTATCTAATAATTATTTTATCCCTCACAGGTAAGAAATGGAAAGAATTTTCCCAAGTCCATTCAGGCTAGTTTTACGTGCAAAACAAGATGAGTGACTACTTTTGCGGCCCGATATTTTCTTGACAAGAGACTATTTTTTTAAAAGCATCTAATCATAAAATGCATAAATCGTCCACCTATAATGTAATGGTTTCATAAAAATTTTATCCCATATAGTGAGAAATGGTGGGCATTTTCCCAAGTATACTTAAGCCTTTCTTTCAATAATTAACCAATTTTTCCAATGGAAATCATTTTTCTGTCAAGGTGAAAAACATGATAAATGGGTGATTTGGAAGGAAAATATCTCCTTGGTCAGAGACTTGTTTTCAAATATGAGTGAATGGAAAGGTGAATAAATCATCCACCTACAAATATATTCTCTCAAGATTTTTTTCCCTCACATGTGAGAAATTGTGGGCATTCACATAAGGGCGTTAGCATAAGGCCATTTAGTCTAGTTCTATCTGCAAAATAGGCCAAGTGAATATTTTGGTACGCCAATATTTTCTAGACCATATAGATTTTAAAAAAAATGAACCAATGGGAAAGTGCACAAATCATCAACCTACAAGATGATGTTTTCATAAAAACTGTATCCATCATATGTGAGAAATGGTAGGCATTTTACCAAGACTACTTTAGCAAGCTGAATTGATGTTTTGAAATGAAAATATCTCCTTGACCAAAAAATCATTTTAAAAAATGAGTCGATGGAAAACTAAATAAATTATCCACCTAAAAATTGATGCTCTCGTAATATTTGTATCCCTCACAGGTGAGAAATGGTGGGAATTTTCCTATGGACATTTAGGTCAATTTTAGCTACAAAACAGGTTGAGTGGCTATTTTGGCAGGCCAATATTTTCTTGACCATAGATATTTTTTCATAATTATCCAATGGTCAAGTGCATAAATCATCCACCTACAAGATGATGCTTTCATAAAAATATTATCCTTCACAGGTGATAACTAGTGGGCATTTTCCAAAGGCTATGTAATCCATTTTTGCAATATTTAACCAATTTTGCAAAGGTGAGCATTTTTTTGTCGGGGGACAAAAAGAGGTGTATGGGTGATTTGGAAGGGAAGTATCTCCTTGATCAAAGATTTTTTTTAAATATCACTCAGTGTAAAAGTGAATAAATCATCCACCTACAAATTTATGCTCTCATAATTATTTTATCTCTTAGAGGTGAGAAATGGTGGGAATTTTCCTAAGGCCATTCGAGCCAGTTTTAGATGCAAGACAGGTCGAGTCGCTATTTTGGCAGGACAATATTTTCTTGACCACAAACATTTTTTTCAAAAAGGATCCAATTGTAACGAGTCTAAATATTCTACCTATAATCTGATGGTTTCATAAAAACTTTATCCCATATAGGTGACAAATGGTGGGTATTTTCCCAAGGCTACTTAAGCCCTTTTTTCAATACTTAATCAATTTTTCCAATGGCAACATTTTTTGTCAGAGTGCAAAACACTCCAAACAGGTGATTTGGAAGCAAAATATCACCTTGATCAGAGATTTGTTTTCAAATATGAGTCCATAGACAAGTTAATAAATCATCCACCTACAAATTTATGCTTTTAGAAAATTTTTATACCTCACAGGTGAGAAATGGTTGGAATTTTGGTAAGAACCTTTAGGTCAGTTTTAGGTGGAAAACAGACTGAGTGGCTATTTTGGTAGGCCAATATTTTCTTGACCACATACTGTTTTTCAAAAAGGATCCAATTGTAAAGTCCATAAATCATCCACCTATAATCTGATGGTTTCATAAAATGTTTATCTCATATAGGTGAGAAATGGTGGTCATTTTACCAAAGCTACTTAAGCCCTTTTTTCAATACTTAACCAATTTTGACAATGGCGATCATTTTCTTATTAGGGTGCAAAACAACTTGAATGGCTATTTTAAAAAAATGAGTCAATGGTGAAGTGAATAAACCATCCATCTACAAAATAATGCTCTCATAATTTTTTTATGCCTCACAGGTGAGAAATGGTGGGCATTTTTGTAAATCCATTTAGGCCATTTTTAGGTTCAAAACAGGTTGAGTGGTTGTTTTGGCAACATAAAGTTGAATTTTTATTGCACATCATATATTTTTATGTCTGAAATTAAAAGTATGAAACTTTACTTACTGCTTTTATATGTAAACACACTCTATAATTAGGATATATTTCATATATTATAAGCACATGTATGATATATTTCATATTAATTTAATTACAGAAATTTAATCTCACATCTGATGCCAATATTGAATGTTTTTTGTTTATTTTGCAGAGTAACTCATCAATGGATATTTCAAATAATCGATCTCAACAAATTATTCCTCAAAAAAGAGGATGACGTAAGGTTTTATATTACTCAAATATTCCAACTTTGGTGACCATGTGTCATTGTCCTTCAATTCACTCGTGCTAGCAGTAAAAATACTACTCTATGTGTTACATATGGACAATGTCGATGATTTGGAGATCAAAACTCCATACTATAAAATTAGTTGAGAATTTTCCCTCAAATAACAAGAAAAAATGCAACCATTGTTTAAACTCATTGTCCTTGATGTAAGCAACCTTTGACAAACAACAATTTTGCTAGACAACAGAGGCAACCATTGTCTCCAATTATAGTTGAAGGTAATGTTAATGTACAAAATGGAAATTTCTATGAAAGAATGAACTCTATTTTAGAGAATGTGAGGGTCCCAAATTTCCCTCAAAGAACAATAGTTTTTCCTACTGCCACTACAATGAACTATGTTTCTGAGAATGTGAGGGTCTCAAATTTCTCTCATAGAATAGATTTTATTCCTATGGCCACTGCAATGAGCTTTATTTTAGAGAATGCGCATGTCCCAAATTTCCCTTAGAGAAAATTTTTTATTCCTTCTTCCACTACAATGAACTCTAGTTCAGAGAACATGAGGGTCCAAAATTTCTCTCTGAGACCAATTTTTTTCCTGTTGTCACAACAATGAGCTCTATTTCGAAGAATGTGCATGTCCCAAATTTCTCTAAAAGAACAATTTTTAATATTTATACAATTACAATGAACTATGATTTGAAAAAATAAAAATATGTACCAAAGAATGAACCCAATTTTGCAGAATGAGAACATAGTTTTCCCTTAACAACCACTGATTGATGCTACTATTGTTACAAGTCACTCTAATAAAAGTGAAGGTCTTGTTGCTCAATAACCTAGGGAGAGTTTGATGTCATTTAATCATGAAGGGAATCGAAGTGTAGAACCCAATGGGAACCGGTTGGAACAAGAATCCCTTAGGAAATTTGATGCAACTAGAAGACATGAAATAATTGAAATAATTCGATTTCAGGGAAAAATGTATAGAAATGAAACTACATAAAATCAAAGTTATACAATAGGTCAACTTGTAACATAAATTTTAGAAGGCTTTTGAGTGAATCAAACTACACATGATAAGAAAAGGTCCTTAGGAAACCACTTAAGGACATCCTTCTTGCATCTTAAGAAGTGGTTGGGATGGTATAACCACATACTAAATCAGGGGAATGAAAAATTTATGGATATATANGAAGGGGCCTCACACCTTTGGCACACTTCATGCCTAACCCCAATAGCATCAATGAGGATTGAACCCGTGACCTCTATACCGAGAGGCCTAGCGACAGGTGCTCAACCAATTGAGCTAACTCTTGGGGCTAAATTTTTTTTATGGATATTAAGAGATGACTTTCTAGAAAATCACTTTAAGATGTAGATGAAAATGGAATTATTTCTAGAATTGGGCACTTCATGAGAAAAAACTATAATGAATAAACTAAAATTGAGGATGTTCTTAAACATATAGATGGAATACTTTATAAACTTATATCAATTGTTGTGGAAGATATTTGTAAGGATTTTATGTCAAGGAACATTCCTTCAGTATTTATCGAATCATTAGAGTCATCTGGATATAGTGCCATCATGAAACTCTTTTCATTTTCTTCAAGGAGAAACTCTATAGATATTGTCCCTCAGGATACCAAGGACAAAGTTTTATCAATTGGCTTGAAGGAACAAAAAAAAGTGTCCATCAGTCATTAGAAGATATGTCCAAAATCCTTATTAATGAGGGTAGCGAAGCAAAAGAGTAGGGTGATGATTCCCTTGAACCTACCACCAGCGTTGTATAAGGTAAATACATAGAGAAAAATAATACTCTGGGCATGGATGAAAAAGCATCTATTGATGGACTCTCAATTCTCTATATTGGTGACGTAGATCTAATACATGAAGAAACTATCACAAGTACAGGTTCCCTTGGGAAGGAATATGGAGAGTTTGTAGCAGTTGGATTTTTCCCAGGATCTAATTTTAGTCACCACTTAAACTATATTGTTAAGTTGATCTCACAAAAAATGAAGAAAAAGTAGAGAATGAATCATATAAAACAAATTTGGGACTTCCACAAGACTTCCAAGAAGAAGAGCTCCCAAGGTTTCATCCCTTGACGAAGCTTATTTCGGGTTAGTGCGATATTTGTACTTTTGACGAAGCTTATTTCGGGTTAGTGCGATATTTGTAAAAATAGAAGTTAAAGATTCCATTTGATCTGCGCTATGCTGGATTGAATCATTTGTGATTCTATTCCTTCCTTCGCCCAATTACTGCATTTTTTCTATTTATAGATATATCCCGAAGTGAATGGTAAATAATGTCTGTGAAATCCCATACTTGAGAGCAAGCTTCTCTAGTGTTTAAGAGTTCCGTCATAAATATTTGATCCTACATTATATCAATGCGTTGTTTCCTACATTATAGCACCAGCGCACATCTTAGAATGCGTTGTTTATTTTGCTATATAAAAGAAAAACTCTGCCATGATTTCCCCTATGGCTGCATTTTAGATTCCTAAAAAGCATGAAAACGGTTCCTATCTAAATGATCTGCATATTATCCGGTGTTGTGGCGTGATTTATTTTTACAGCAGTCTACCCATGGCTGCATTCGATTTCCACTTTGTCGTGTATACACTCAATATAAACTAAAGTCGTCATTTTAGCGATGTGCATGTATTAACTTTAATAATGGACTGGG
>LPNX010452455.1:143872-191411 GCA_001517045.1 Pseudotsuga menziesii
TTCTGGAGTAGTTATTTTTTTCATATGTCCATTTATAATTGAGTTTTACACTTTTGTCATTCATTTATAAGAACATTAAAGCAAAGGTTAAGTATTAAGATACTTCCAATGAAATGAGTTAAGAATACACTTGGATAGAGAGTCTATGAGAATAACAGAAAGTAAGTATGGAAAAAATGATGTTGCGGATAGTAATTCTTTTAGCAATGATGTTGTAGACTTGAAATTTTCATAACTATTACAAGATGTGATAATTTTGTGGATGGAGCCCATGGATTGGGTGAACCACATACATTGGTCTCTCTCTTGTGTGCTCTTGATGTATTTAACTTATGTTCTGATGATGATGATGGTATAATTTGTCGAATGATTCCATACGAGTGTTTTAAAACCAAAGGAAGATTGTTTATTTGATGTTTATAATATATTAGATAGTCTATTGTGGGATAAAGGATAGAGTTATTGATTAAGGACTTTGCCTAATGTGTTAATTATTATAAAATATGGATCTTAGGAAGGATTGAAATGGCTAACTTTATTACAATTGACTTATGTTATTTCGGAGATAGCAAGTTTCCTCTTAATGACCAACACCCTTCCAGTGATTGATTTACTTTGTGATTTAGCTTTATCACTCAAGGGTAGTTGTACCGAAGCTATAAGTTGTCTTTTGAAAAGAAATTTTTATTATTATTGATTATGGGTATGTTACAATGAAAGAAGTTATTTTTTGGGTTCTAAAATCAGTTTTCATGAAGGAATATGTGGGGGCTTCCATAATCTTCTCCTAGTTTGGAACTCTCTTGGAAGGGAAATTAAGGCACAAACAAAGACCCTTCAACCTTGCAAACATACCAAGAAATAAAAAAGTGAAAATGAAGGTTCAATTAAGGAGTTTCTTGAACTTGGATTCAAAAATCTTCATGTGACTCCATTTACCTCCATATAGCCTTGGAAAAATGAAAGAGATGAATGGAATAAAGACAAGTTCCTTCTTAAGGTTGATCTCTACTTTGGCCATATTCAATATCAAAGGAAGGAATACCTTTTAAAAGTGATAATTTATTTTGGCCATCATAACTACTTTGTATCATTGTGCATAAAGATTGACATGGATGATGCATTTATGGTTTTCTATCCATCCCAATTTTACATAAACAAGGCCTTGGGAAAACAATATAGTAAGTATATACTAGCTATTTTTTATCATATTCTAACTTATAACAAGATTTGGAAAGAGTGCATGTACCATGTGGGAACTATACTAACCATTTTAACAAAGAAAAATTTACAAGCAAAGTTGGCCAAATACAAATATGTAATGATGGTAATATTGCATATTTCCATGCAAATGAGAGAGATGGTGCCAAGACACACATCGAGCAGTTTCAGGTCGTTCTTGATTGGACAAAGAAAACCATTGATTTGGAAAAATGTTGGTCCTACATTTCTTCCCACATGTCCAATGTAATGTATTCATTCCAAAATTGGTATTGGTATGCAGGTCATGTAAACATTGATCATAATAATGAATATGGAAATACAAAAGTACCAAAGTTTTGGATCCAAGTGCATCAAGGAATCCAAGGGGCACTCCAAGGAATTCTACAAACAGTCTAAAATCAGCATCATGTACATGAAAACAAGAGCAAGAGGGAATCAAGCTTCCAGTTGGTTGATTTGGCACATCATAGATTGCATCCATACAAGAAATCCATTTTGTATGAGAAAAGGGATGCAAGGTCAAGGAAATTACTCTATGGTCCATGCAAAAGTAATAAGATGATTGGAAAGGTTACTTGTGAGTTGGGTATTCCCAAGGGAGGCAAGGAATACATTACAATTTATGTCTCTTATTTCATGGAAACAATTGTGCAACAAGTGACCATATCAAAATATATTCTTCCAACTAATGAGGGACACATGATTCATGAACCTAAAAGGATTCTGCACATGTGGAGAAATAAAATCATCTAAAAGTAAATTGTGTAGTGGAAAGGGTTTCCTAATGAGGATGTAATATTGGAAGAAGAATAAATTTTGTAACTCCATGGATTGAAGTTGCTTGAGGACAAGTAATTTCGAGAGGGGAGGACTGTCATGTCCCCATTTTGTAATAAACATTGAGTTCCATGTGCCATCGCTAATGATCCTTGACCGATTCATAACTCATAAAATCCCTATGGGTTAAGGATAAAGATGTTAATTCATTTGGGATTTTTTTTGTCTAGATTAAAGTTGCAAATAATCCTAATTTTTTTTATTTCATCTCCTTTATTTTTCATTAATTAATTAAAAGGATAATGTTGAGTGAGGTGGATAGGGTGGCGCATGATGGAAGTGTATAAGTTTGGGAAATTTGGAAAAATGAAATAAAGCTGGTAGGATGGTTCACTTAGTCAATTTGGTTAAGTTTGCAACTTTGGAAATATTTCCAAAAGGAAGAAAATATTTCAAACCTACAAATCCATTCAAAGTAGGAAAGTATGCAAAGAAGGAAATCAATTGATTTTGGGAAGAAAAGTAGGAAGGAAAGTAAATGAAATAAAGCAAGGTAAAACTAGGATAAAAGCAGGAAAAAACTAGAAAAGAAGGAAACGAAGAAAGAAATAAAGGAAAAAGAAACACAACAAGAAAAGATGGAAGTCAGAGACAAAGAAAAGGAAGAAAGAAACTTTCCTATCCAACTCATGAGGGTGCATCAGCCGAGGACACTTCCTCAAGAATACTCATATTCTATAAAACTATGCAATAGCGCACCTTTCACATATTTTGTCATTCTAGTAATTTGAAATGAGATATTTAGCTTCTCCGTCTTACTCAGATGTTCCCCTAGGGCCTAGACACATCTAGGAGGTGTACCCCTAATGCTTTTCCAATCATATGAGAGGAATGATGGATTTCAGCAATTAATGGGCAATTTTATCAGGTCTTCATATCAGATCCATTGAAGTACCATACTTGTTGCATAGTTTGGGATTTTTTCCTCTCAGCTCCCAAGGAATCTTGGTCTCCTTTATCCTTGTAATGATGATTTCTGCTAAAGGATCCTACCATTAATATTGATGTGAGGTTCATTTAGGAATTTTAATGTTGTTTTCTATGAAATAATTTCTTTCTACAAATCTTATAGCAATTCGAATTAGTTTGATTGATGTAGGAGCATCTAGCTCGAATTTCATTAACTAATGAGTCAGCATGCCATGTAATCACTTCTAGATGGATAAGGTTCGATGTTAGTAGATATGGTTAGTTTTTAATTCGAATAAGTGGCAATTAGTCATTGTTCCCCTTGATCCCTGCATGGAATTCCTCAAGGGTAGATCTTTGCAAATAGGGTTTCTTTAATTAGGTCTCAGATCCAACCTAGTCGGATGTGAAAGGTTTTTTTCTGAATGTTATAAAAATGAATGAATGTAATAGATAGAGGAGGACATAGGAGGTGTGCGCACAAAATACTGAGAGAGGAGTGAACAAGTAGATTTATTTATGTGTATTGAATTTACGATGAATTGAATAAAGAGCATAGGGTTAGACTCTGCATGTGTTTTGATGGATTTCATGTCTCGATATAGTTCTGTGGAAGTATGAATAATCCCACATTCAATCCATATAAACCTGTGTACAAATTTAGTGCCTTTGGATTTTCATAGATTTCGACTCGCAGATAAAATTGATCCTTTTAGTGATCAATTTGACGAAGTTTACAAATAAGTTAAAAAGATAGATCAGATGATCAGGAACGTCGATCGCGGCGAAGATCAAGGATTAGAATTCATTTCCATAGAAAAGGAAGAAAATCCACAAATTTTGATCATGATCCACACTTGGAATCAGATTGACGATTGAGAACGAATCTGCAGAAGATCTACGGCAGGGAAAAATTGTTGTGCAGGATGTGTAACCCAAAAATTGGAGGAGTGCAAGTGTAAAAAGTGTAAAAGGCGACTTCTACATACTGGCCCGGAAGGTGTAACCTGAAAAGGGGAAGAGTTGATGTGCGAAATTTGCAAGCCGAGAAAGCATCAAGTTTTGTTTCAAAAACGTTGAAAAGCGGAGTTCCTCTTTTTGAACCGGAAAGGCGGAAAAGGTGTATGTAGAAGGGTAGAAACTTATCACTTCGCAAAGTCGACAAGAATTTTTTTGCTATCCGGAATGGAATTTGGAGGTGTGGAATTAGAAGTGCGAAGGTGTAGAAATTCTTGTCTGCGGGAGTTGAAATTCTAACTTGTGCATTTCGTTGTAGTGCAGAAAGGAGTTTAAGCAATGCAAAAAGTTGTTTAACAAGAAATTTTGTCCTGTTAGTTTCAGATTTTGATGTTTTGAAGTCTGTAAACAAACTAGTGCCATCAGTTTTGGTATCAGAGCAGAACAAGGATTATGCATGAGAGATAGAAGTTCAATTGAGGCTGTAGAAAGATGCCACCAAGATGAGGATGAGCACGTGGGGTTCCTACAGGATGTAGTCAAGGAAGAAAACCTGCAGAGACAGATGTAGAGAGAGACATGAGAAGACTCAAAGAAAGGATAGAATCCATGGAGAGAAAGAACCATACAGACAATTCAAATGAGAGTGATGATAAGACGCATTCCTTGATGAAGAAGAATAATAACTTGAAGAAGTCATAGTTTTGAAGATGTTGATGAAGGCTAGTAGAATACCAAGAGTGGAAGTACCTATGTATGAAGGTAACTTAAATGTTGAAGAACTCATGGATTTGATTAATGTTATGAATAAATATTTTTATTTTGAAGAAATTGAAGACAAGAAGGAGGTAAGATATGCAGCTACCAGGATGAAGGGACATGTAACTATCTAGTGGGATGAGATCCATATCCATTGAGAAAGAAGAGGGAAGACAAAAATAAACTCTTGGGATAAAATGCTACATAATATTAAGAGTCAATTTATGCCTAAGGACTATCAATTGAACCTTATTAGACAGTTATAGAACCTTAGATAGAAGACTATGACTGTAAAGGAATACACAAAAGAATTTTTTAGACCGAGTATTAGAGCTGGACACACACAGGGAGGTCTAGAAAGAGTAGCTAGGTATATCAATGGATTGGGATATGATATACAGGATGAAATCAGTTTATTAAATTTGAAAACTGTAGAAGATGCATTTCAAGTAGCTTTAAAGGTAGAACATAAATTGTCATGAAAACAGAACTAGAGAAACAGGGGAAAGAATATAGTAAGAGGAAGAGGATATCCTAGTAGCGGAGGTAGGACTTCCAAATATGGAATTGAGGGTTCTAGAAGTCATCCATTTTAGAGAGGAGGATTCAGAGAAGGTAGAGAAAGAGGTAGACATGGAGAGGTAAAGTGTTACACTTGTGGAGAGATAGGACATATGTCTTGGAATTGTCCAAGAAATCAGTCTTCAAATCTAAGAAATGTGAATGTTAAAGAGACTCGAGAATAATGAAAAGGATAAATAGAGATGAATAACCCTCCAGAAGAAGGAGAATATCTTATGTTGAAGAGAGTCTTAATAAAGTCATAGAAACAAGTACATGAACCAGCCCAAAGGAAAAGTTTATTCAGAACAAGGTGTAAACCACAAGGTAAGTGTTGTAAAATGGTTATTGATAGTGGTAGTACAGATCATTTTGTTTCCACTAAGATGGTAGAGAAGATTGAAGAGCATGAAGCATCCTGCTCCCTACAAAGTGTCCTGGCTGCAGAAAGGACATCATCTCTTGGTGAATGAGCAGTGTAATGTGGAATTCCATATTGGTACTTACAAGGATGAGATATTATGTGACATAATGCCTATGGATGTGTTCCATATACTCTTCAGGAGACCATGGCAGTATGACAGTAAATTTGTTCATGATGGGAGGAAAAATAATTATTCTCTAGAGAAAGATGGGAAGAGACATTCTCTATTACCCTTGGAAGATGAAACAGTTTAGGAAGGTTTGATTTCAAATATTTTGTTGATATCTGGCAAAGAACTGTTACAAGAAATTCAGAAAGAGGAGTATCTACATTTTTCCCTTGTTGGTAAGCCAAAGGTATTTTTAAATTCTACAAATTTAGATGATTTTCCTGACGAAGTTAAAAATCAGCTTGATGAGTGTGCTGAAATTATTGTGGATGAGTTTACAAATGCCTTACTCCCTATAAGAAGTAATAGGTATCACATTGAATTAATACTTAATGCAAGTTTACCTAATAAAGCAACATATAGATTAACTCCTCAAGAAAATGAAGAAATCAAATAACAGGTGTAGGAGCTGTTGGAGAAAGGAATGGTAAAAGAAATATTAAGTCCTTTTGCAGTACCCACTGTACTTAGTCCAAAGAAAGATGGTGGGTGGAGGATGCGCACTGAATATAGGGTAATAAACAAGATCACTATTAGGTATAGATTCCCTTTACCCAGAATTGATGATCTGATGGACTGTTTAAGTGATTCAAAATATTTTTCCAAAATAGATTTGAAAAGTGGATATCATCAGATTAGGATAAGGGAAGGGGATGAATGGAAGACAACATTTAAGACTAATTATGGTTTTTTGGGATTACTAATGCACCTAGTACCTTCATGAGATTGATGAATAAGGTTTCAAAAGAATTTACTAGAAAAATTATTCTAGTGTATTTAGATGACATTCTAATTTTCAGTCAGAATAAAGAGGAACACTTAAGAAACCTTAAGTTGGTTTTGAGAACTTTGAAAAAAGAGAAGATGTTGTTAAATATGAAGAAATGTAGTGCCCTGAAGAAATAGTTAGTTTACTTGGGATTTGTAGTTTTAGAAGAAGGAATGAAGATGGATCGTGACAAGGTACACATGATTTTAAATTGGCTAGTCCCAAAGAATGCTTATGAGGTAAGATTCTTCCATGGACTTGCTAGTTTCTATAGAAAGTTCATTAAGAATTTCAGTCAAATTTGTGCACCTTTTATAGATACTTTCAGAGGAAGTAGACAACCTTTCAAATGGGCAGAAGCAGTTGATAGGAATTTTAAGTTGTTGAAGAAAAAGATAACTGAGAAGCCTATCTTGGCTTTTCCCAATTTTGACAAACTGTTTCAAGTGGAAACATATGCTAGTGGAATAGCAGTGGGAGCAGTTTTAAGTCAAGAGTAGAGGCCAGCGACATATTTCAGTGAAAAATTGAATGAATCAAAATAGAAATACTCTTCATATGATAAATAATTATATGTTGTTGTGCAGTCTCTTAAAAAGTGCAGACATTATTTGATGCCTAAGAAATTTTTGTTATATTCTGACAATCATGCTTTGCAGTTCATAAATAGTCAGCCAAAATTGAATTAGAGACACGTTAAATGGGTAGAATTTAAGAAAAACTTTACCTTTGTTATCAAGCATACAAGTGGTAAGTCTAATAAAGTTGTTGATTATTTGAGCAGAGTAAATCTTGTATTGCAGGAAGTTAAGGTCATTACTTTGGGATTTGAAAACTTGATTGATATGTATAAAGAAGATTTAGATTTAAAGGATATATATGCTTCCTGTGAAAATCCAGTTACCCATAACAAAAGCCAGTGGTTAGATTATATGTTGTAGTAAGGTTTGTTTTTCAAGAATAGTAAATTGTGTATTCTGAAATGTTCAATGAGAGAGAATTTAATTCGGGAAAAGCATAGTGGAGGTTTATTAGGACATTTTGGACAACAAAAGACATTTTCACCTTGTGAGTAATTTTTATTTTTGGCAAAAGATGCATCATGATGTGAATAAATTTGTTGAAAGATGCAGAATCTGTTAACATTCAAAAGGGATAAGTCAAAACACATGATTGTATTAACCCTTTCCTATTCCAACTAGGCCTTGGGATTCCATTAGCATGGATTTTTTTTAGGTTTACGTAGAACTCAGAGAGGTCATGATTTAATTTATGTTGTGGTATATAGATTTTCTAAAATGGATCATTTTATTGCATGTAATAACACTAATGATACAACCAATATTTCTAACCTATTCTTTCCTGAAATTGTAAAGTTGCATGGGTTTCCTTTGAGTATTGTGTCTGACAGAGTTACAAAGTTTGTTGATCATTTCTGGAGAACTCTATGGAAGAAGCTGGGGACTAATATAAATTTTAGTTATGCCTATCACCCTCAGAGACTAATATAAATTTTAGTTATGGTGGTCATGAGAGTGAAGTGGTGAATAGGATCTTGGGAAATATATTGAGAAGTCTTGTGTATGAGCATCCAAAACAATGGGACTTGGCTTTAGCTCAGGCTGAGTTCGCATACAATGATTTTCCCAATAGAAGTACAGGTATGAGTCATTTTCAAATTATCTATGGAATGCATCCAAGGGGTGTATATGAACTTAGATATTTGGGAAAACAGGAAAAGAGAAGTGCAGAGGGTGAATACTTTGCAATTATTATGGATGAGTTGCAGGATAATATCAAGAAGATATTACATGAGAGTCCAAAAAAATATAAACAAGGATAAGACTTGGAGAGAAGGGGAGTAAATGTTTAGGTTGGAGATTTAGTGATGGCATATATTAAAAAGGAAATATTCCCTACAGGAACTTATAACAAATTGAATCTTAAGAAGATTGGACCTTATAAATTTTTAAGGAAGTTTTCTACAAATTCTTATGAGATTGAGCTTCCTTCTGGCTTTAAAATTTCACCAATTTTTAATGTATCAGATTTGAATCTTTTTAAATATGTAGGTATCCAGACAGATGGTGTAACTTTAGATGGAGATTATTCAGCTATAGATTGGAAAGGACAAATTCCACATAAAGAATAACCTCAAATAGAAGCCATTCTTGACAAGAGAATCATAGCGAAGACCAGGAACAAAAACTTATTTCAATACTTGGTCAAATGGAGGAATCGACCTACTGAAGATGTAGCCTAGATGACACAACAAGAAATTTCCAAGTACACTGCACAGCCTGAAGACTTATGAATAATTATTTTATTCCCTAGGAGTATGATGCAGGAGCATCCAACTCGCATTTCATTGATTAATGAGTCAGCATGTCATGTAATCACTTCTAGATGGATAGGATTCGATGTTAGTAGATAGGGTTATTTTTTAATTCTAATAAGTGGAAATTATCCATTGTTCCCCTTGATCCCTGCTTGGAATTCCTCAAGGGTAGATCTTTGTAGATAAGGTTTATTTAATTAGGTCTTAGATCCAACCTAGTCAGATCTGACATCTTTTTCTGAGTGTTATAAAAACAAATGAATGTAATAGATAGAGGAGGACAAAGGAGGTGTGTGCAAAGAAGAGTGAGCGAGGAGTGAACAAGTAGAGTTCTCTGTGTGTTTTTGAATTTATGATGAATTGAATAAATAACATAGGATTAGACTCTGTGTGTGTTTTGATGGATTTCATGTCTTCATATAGTTTTATAGAACTAATAATTCATCCCGTATTCACTCCATATAAACCTGTGTATAAATACAGTTCCTTTGGATTATCATAGATTCTGACTCGTAGAGAAAATCAATTCTTTCAGTGATAAATTCGGTGAAGTTTACAAAGAAATTAAAAGGATAGATCAAACACTGAGAAATGATCATGATGAAGATCAAGGATCACAATTCATTTTTGTAGCAAAGGAAGAAAGTACACAAAGTTTGATCGCGATCCGCACTTGGAATAAGATCGACGATTGAGAACGAATCCGTAGGAGATAGATGGCGGGGATAAATTGTTGTGCAAAAGGTGTAACCTGGAAATTGGAGGAGTGTGAGTTTAAAAAGTGGAAAATACGACTTTCGCATCCTTTCTCGGAAGGTCTAACCTAGAAAGGATAAGAGTTTCTGTGCGAAAGATAGAAGCCAGGAAAGCATCAAGTGATGTTTCAAAAACGTTGAAAAGTCGAGTTCCTCTTTCCAAACCGGAAAGGCAGAAAAGGTGTATGTTGAAGGACAAAAACGTATCGTTTCACAAAGTTGACAAGAAATGTTCCACTATCTGAACCGAAAGTCAGAGGTGCGAAATTGGAAGTGCGGAGGTGTAGAAATTCTTGTCTATGGGAGTTGAAATTCCGACTTGTGCAATCCACTGTAGTGCAGAAAGGAGTTTAAGGAGTGCGAAAATTTGTTTAACAAGAAATTTTTTCCTGTTATTTTTGTATTTCAAAGTTTTAAGTTTGTAAACAAACTATCACCATCATTGATTAAGTTTCATATGAGTTTATTTTACCTTGCCTATATTTTAATGCAAATTTGACTAGTTTTCTAGTTTTTACATTAAATAGTCAAATATCCACAAATTTCTTTAATTCTTGTTCTTATATCTCATTAATATGTTTTTGGATAATTTACATGTTTTATATTAATAATTTTTTACCATCCTCTAGTGTTTGGGAATCCCATAAGTTGTCTCATTTGAGTAGTCCAAATGACTAGTTTGGCTTGTGCGAACCTCTTAGCCTCCCAATTCTATTCCTTACCTGTATAAGCTTATTTTTATTGCTAAATATTTACAATATAATATATATTAAATATTAATTGAGTTAAATCCCCTCACCCTTGGTCTCTAGTAATTGAATAACAATGGTTTTAGTTTCCATATATTGGAGTGCCCAAGAGCCTTGGAGTAGACTTGATCTTGGCTGATGCTCGAAACATAAAAGGTCCTAGTACATTGTGGATAGAAACCTGAGATTTCATGGACCTCTCCTTTCCTTGGTTGTGTGAAATTATGCACCATGTGATATCATTAGGATGAATAATACCTTATAGTGAAAGAATTAGGAATAATGATGGATTTTAGTGTTAAAATTGGTAAAAATGCACTGTGAAATTAAACATGGAAAAAAAACAATTTGGAATCAATAAATGGTAAAATTATTCATTAATATGTGTATGAAAAATACATAGTACAAAAAATAAATTTCAAATAATCTGAGAGTGATTCAAATCCCTAACTATAGACATGACTAGAATAGGAAAAATCAACACTGTAGACATCTCTAGTGCACTCTGAACAACTGACTCAGTTAATAATCAATTAAATAAGTCTTGGTAAGTGTGCATTGGAACCTTTATCCTTAAAGAATGAAAAAGAGGAACATGCACTAATTGAAAGTGAACTAGAGGTGCTCATCAAAGCTTGACTCCACTAGGGCGAGGGTTGACTAAAGGTGGGACTCCTAGAACTCTGAGTGGGATCCTAAAATATAGGGGTTGGAGTCTATAGATCCTAAAATTATGCATGAGGGTGCATCAAGTGGCCATTGGTCCCCATATAGAATTTTCATAGCACTAGGGGTCTACAACATTATCCTAAAATAGGAAACTGCTAAAAATACTAAGGTGGATAAGGGAGGATTATTAAATAATCCTAAAACCCCCCTTAATCCAAAATTGGACAACATGGGACCTGGAAATTGAGTCCAAAGGTCACCCATACAATAATAATTAAAAATTAACTGCACAATGAGCTAAGGAAACGACAAAAACCACATGGGAACAGATCCACCCTCTCAAAAATGAAGAGTAAGGGAACCGAATCAAGCCTTCACACCAAGAAGAGACCTGAGCTAGACAAATCTCTTATGAGAGAAATAATTTGTAAAATCGTTTGCAACATGCTCCTCTAGAGGGAATTAATGTGGTGTGATGGTCATGTTGTGCACTAGTGCCATGATATAGTGCATGTGGACTTCTATGTGTTTGGCCCATTGCTTCTGTACTGGATCATTGGAAATATTAATCACATTTTTATTATCATAGAAAATATATACTAAAGGATAAGTGAAAATACAAAATTGTGTTAGAATCCCATGTAACCAAACTCCCCAAATGGAAGCATTCACATCCTCCCTATATTTTTCTTCATTTAAAGAGGGAGGATGGAATGTTGGTCCTAATCCCAGCATGAACACAAACCATGAAGTATATTTTCTATCAGTATTGTCTCCAGCCTAGTTTGAGTTAGTAAAACCAACCAGATTTAACTAAGCACCAAAAGAATAGTGAATCCCAAAATCTCAAGTACCCTACACATAGTGAATGGTTCTCTTTGTTTCCTTCCAATGGAGCTCATGTGCTTCATGCATTTACCTTGCAAAAAAAATAACATCATAAAACATGTTTTTTCTTGAATATATCAAGTATAGTAAGCTACCAATCAATTGTATGTATATTGTGTTGTCAACCAAGGGATAAGAACCAAATTTTTCCAATCTAATGCCAGACAGGAAAGCTAAAGTTTTTTCTTTGCAATCAGTCATGTGGAATAATTTGAGCAAGTAAACTAGGTATCTGAACTGTAAAAGAATAAGCCCTAAATATTTTTTATTTACTTCAAGGACAATAAACTTCCTTAGTATTCCTATATTTGTCATGGAGAAATATTTTCTCAAAGATGATTTGATGTTTTCCTAAATATAGTAGATGAACCACCAGTGATGAGCATGTTATCCACATACAATAAAATCAACAGTAAGAAACCTCTCTTCTACTGCATATAGACATTGCAGTCATATTTTCACATTTCAAACCTATGTGACAGTAAGAATGCATCAATTTTGGCTTACGATGCCCTTGGGTCTTGCTTGATTCCATACAATAGTTTCCTTAGCCTCCATACCAGGAAGGATCATCAGTGCACCCCTCTGGCTGTTTGATGTAGATCTCTTCTTCCAACTCACAATGTAAGAAGGAACTCTTCACATCTATGTGATGTACCTCCCACTATTTTTAAGATGCAATGTCCAAAACCATCCTTATGAAATACATTCTTGCAACAAGAGTACTAAATGTATCAATGTATTCCAACCCATGAACTTTAGAGAACTCTTTTGCAACTAACTGACCATTGTACTTAGTTGTAGATCCATTAAATGCAAGTTTAGTTTTGTATATCCATTTTCACTGGACAAGATTTCTCCTTGGAGGTAGGGAGATAAGATCCCATGTCTCATTGTTATGTAGTGACATATATTCCTCATCCATGGATTCCTTCCATCTTGTATCATGGAAATACTATTTGTAGAACTATGTATCATGCCCCACCATCATGTAGCACCTCTTTGGGAGAAGTGGATCTGCATGATATAGTGAAAGGTTCTCATCTTGGTACTACTATTTGGTTCTCCTTTGGTCACATGGGTCCCCAACAATGTTTCCATCAGCTTCAATGAGTTTTTTATCCCATTTGTGCCAAGGATTGGGACCAGGAGATGGATTTGGATATGGATCCTCTTGATATTCATTCTCAACATTGAGATTTGATTTAACTTGGTCCTCATTGGCATGTCCCCATCCTAATGAGACTACCAGTTGACAATGTTTCACCCACCTACTAGTTCCCTAGGTTGGGGAGGAGGCATTAATTATTGCAATAAGGGAGCTATGCGACCAAAGATAAACTTAGTTTGTCATTTACACATTAAATTGGTTCATACAAATAATAAATATGGAGAAAATAAAGTGGCATTGTTTCATAAGGACATTTGGAGGTTCATGGATACCTTGG
This sequence comes from Pseudotsuga menziesii, assembly GCA_001517045.1. NCBI lineage: Eukaryota > Viridiplantae > Streptophyta > Pinopsida > Pinales > Pinaceae > Pseudotsuga > Pseudotsuga menziesii. The sequence goes on from LPNX010452455.1 coordinate 157,329, forward strand.
GTGGCTAGATTCTTCCTTACATATGTCATGAATTCACCCCAAATTAGAAATTATGAGTAATGGAACGTTATTGTAATGTGAAGAAGTTTCATGTAACATATCATGAGACCAAGGATTTGAATGGGTGAAGAGGATTAAATCCCCATAGAATAGGAAGAGGATAGGAAGAAACTAGGTGCCACTTGGAGAGAGATTCAACGCGTTTTATGACAACAATGATGTAAGATTTTATGAAAACTTATACCTGATTGCATACATGATTGCATAACTATGAAAATATTACATGTGAGGAATATAAATAGCCTCCATGAGGGCACACTTGGGGTTTGTTGGAATAAATTCGGATTTGGAGGAAGGTGAAGGGTTGAGGAGAAGGACACGTGTCATGGAGGTTACTAAACATCAAGGATGAGTTGGAGGAATCCTATGGGAGTGAATTATAACTTGGAGGACCTTAGGATGGTTATAAAATTATGTCATTATCAATCAAAATTTCTTTTTATCATTTGATAACTTTTCTTTTGCATTTTGGAAAGCACTAGCTTGTCCATTGCACGGTGAGTGCTCACAATTCCTGCTAGTGAGCCCATTTCGAGAGAGTGAAATTCTAATACAAGTTGGTTGTGGGAGAGGAAACCCTAAAATATAATTTGGATATTAATGGAGTATTTTAACTATATATATTAAGATTCTACTTCCCGTCACCCATCTCTCCTCCCATTCTCTGAATCCCCACTTCAATATTTCCATATTTCTTTATGATGGCGCACTTGTGTGAATGGTGGTTGCACCCCATCGAGTCCAGTTGATGAAAAAGAATGGTTGAATGATTTATGGATATTTAATATTCCTCCCATCCTCTCTATAATTTGAAATAATCATAAATCCATATGCAAATGTCCACATTTCCAAGCTTTGTTGTGACTAGTTTCCATATGTTGATTTCCCATTTCAATGGAGTTGTATATCTGATGTATATTGCGACTTGGATCTGATGTTATATGATTTTAGTGATATATTAATATTATTTTAATGGTATATATTCATCATTCTCTTTTTTGAACCATTAAATACACTATTCGTGAGTCAAAGTTGATCTTTTACGTGTCATTTCCCTTAAGCAAATGTCTTTAAATTTATGCATTTGAATATGAATAGTTACACCTCGGTTGCAAAAATATTAACCATAATAAATGAAATTAAATGAAGTGTAATAAAATTTCCCATACTAATTTTTACAATTTTGGAGGGTTTCATAGGATTTGGAGAGCCATTTATTCTCACACCCTAGGGGGGAATTGCACCATAAATTACTAGTAATTTTACGATTTTTTCCAATGTTACTAAACAAAGTTGCAGAATTATATAAATTTTCATAAATTTATCATAGATTCCATTTAATTCTCCTAATATTTCCCATATCAGTCCCTACCAAATTCAATACCCTCTTGTTCCATTCAAATCCCCTAGATTCAAGACTCGTCAACACAATTTTTCCCCAAATTATGTCTTTGTTGAGAATTCTCGAATTGGGACACTAAAGTGGTATGAAAGAATGATCTTAGAACCTTTTATATTTCTATATCCATGTTTCCCAGTTATTAACTCTCTCCAGTAGATACTGAGAGTGGATACCTTAAAAGTGAAAGGGAAGGAAGAGAAGATAATTCTTTTTACAAGGAGATTAAGGAAAAACTAGGGATGGGATATATGGATGACACAGTTCTATATCCATGTTTCCTGGTTATTAACTCTCTCCAGTAGATACTGAGAGTGGATACCTTAAAAGTGAAAGGGAAGTGGAGAAGATAATTCGTTTTACAAGGAGATTAAGGAAAAACTAGGGATGGGATATATGAATGACAAAGAAAATAATGAGTAACTTAAAAAATTCATTAAGGAATCTCTTGAAGGAATGGACAAACATTTTATGCAAGGGTCTGAATTGTTGGTTATCCAACTTGGGGGAAAGTTAAGACCCGAGAGTTGTAGTAGTACACCCCATGATGAGATAAAGACCCACGGGGAAGCCATTTTTTTGAAGACTGGACCTCATAACCAATCCCATGAGTTCAAGAACAAGAATAGACCTAAAATACCTAAGTTTTTACAGTCCAAAGATGGACCTTACACTACTTATGATGTGATGGAAGCAGCAAATGATTTCTAGCAAGTAAGTGATGAATGTAGGAAAGTCCTACCTTTTGATCAGTTCATTGGAGCCTCTCTTCAATTTAAGAAAGGAGGAAATGGGAATAAGGAACCTCCTAATAATAAAAAATTAAAGTAAACCATGGGAAAATTAAATATTTCTTACTTTGATGGGTCCTCACAAATGTCTGCTAGTGCTTGGTTGCAAAAATTAAGTGTGTATTTTCAGTTAAATCCTATGGTTGAAGAAGATGCATTGAAAATGACCATTTTGCATCTTGAAGGGGAGTCTAGTGATTGGTGGTTCCATGGAATGAGAACATTGGGACATGATAATATTTTATCTTCTAAGTGTTTCTACAATGCATTAATGGAAATATTTGGAAGGAAAGACCCCGAACTTCTTTTCAAACAACTAGCACAATTGAAGCAAGTAGGAACTCCTTAAGCATATATGTTAGAGTTTTAAAATATTTCAGTAATGGTTTCTAATGTATCTATGACTATTTTGGTTTTATTATTTACTGAAGGATTTTCATAACCTTTGAGAGGGGTCATGAAAGCCCATAAGACAGACACATTGAAGGATTTGATGAATTTGACAAAAGATTTGCATAGTGTATTTCCAAGAACCAAATACCCACCCCCCCCTAAAGCCAAATTTATCTTCCAAGTTCAAGGAAGGTAAGAAACCATGGAAAAAGGACTCCTCTACCAAATAAAATAAAGGAGGGATAAGGAAGGAAGAACTTAGAAGAAGGAGTCTATGTTTCACATGCCAACAACCTTGGGTTTCGGGACATAAATGTGTCAAGGGAAAGGCACACTACATTGAATTTTTATCTAAAGATGATGAAGAGGGGGGAAAGGAGGAGGAAGCACAACTTGCAGCCCAAGAATAGGGGTAAATAGAATAAGAAAAACCCACTCTTGAGATAGGAAAAATTGCAATACTCTCAGGTTTACTTAGGTTCCACAACTTGAGGCTCAAGGGTAACATACAAGTACAAAAGGTCATGGTTCTAGTGGATGGTGGAGCCAGTCATAACTTAATAGATTCATCCTTGGTGGAGAGGAGAGTGTTAATAGCTGAAACTTTTTATGGTTTCACAGTCATCATTTCAGGTAACAATTCTATAGACTACACTAAATGGATTCTTGAGATTCAAGTTACTATAGGAAATCATACTGTCACTTACCATTTTTATGTAGTGAATGTAGCTGATTAAAATGCGGCTTTGGGAGTACAATGGTTTTATTCTTTAAGGGAGAATACAATGAACTATCTATTATCAGATAAATCTAATCAAGCAGACTCAAGCTATATCTCCCTAGTCCAAGAGGATCTAAAACAAATAAAATACAGAATACAACCTACTTTCCTAGATCAAATTGAAATGCAAGATAACAGATAGGTCGCTTACCTATAATATGAAAATAGTCTTCTCTCTTTGTTGATACAAGCTCTAGAATATTCAGATCTATAGCTACAAAGCCCTGTAAAGCAAGTGGAAACAAGCAAACAACATATGCGTATCCAAACATATAATTGATCTAAGATTACAGTTAAGGAAGAAAGCTCTAAACATTATTATCACACTAACATTTATGGAAAGATATTTGTATTAATGTAATAAAGGAGATACATAGAATTACATAGGAAAGAACATTACAACCTATCCTTAATGCTGCAATCTTCTATCCAACAATCCAAGCCAAATACAAGCCTCCAAAGAATGATAGGGATCACCTAGAAATTCCACCAACATAATAGTACCATAGTCCTTCCTCCATTCAAAATGGAGAGAGGGTTTAATATATAAAGATAAAGGGATAGAATAGGTTGAGGATTAGGAGGAGGTATCAAAGGGATCTTCCCTTTAGGTTATGAACCAAATTCCACCTCACCTAGACAATAGGGATAGACATCCACCTCATCCACTTTTGAGAAGGGCCTCTAAGCTCTGCTTTTTCCCCTCAAAACAGCATCGGTGCACCTTCCCTGAAGGGAAAAAGCACTGTTGGCGCACCTAGTAGTGGGAGACAGATCGCCGATAGCATCATGCCTAGCATGAAAATAAAAATCACCTTTAGTGCACCTAGCATGAAGGAAAAGAGCATCGACCTTCCTAGAGAGGGGGAAAAGGAAAAAACAACCTTAGTGTCAATCTAGTTTAGCAGAAAGAAATTTGGGGATTAGGAAAAGGGTTAACACATGGATTAAGAGTGCAAGATTTCAGTGTAACAGAATTCCCCCCAAGGCATGAAGTTAGAGGAATGTGATAGGTGAATTATTTGCAAAGTAAAGAAATATAAGGAAAGGATGTTGCATGGAAGCTACTATAGTACTACTGACTCAAATCTCATATGACTCATAACATGGCTTCCGACCAATACAATGCAAATCCATGGAAGTAGATATCGACTGAACACAAACATGGCTACTAGACACAAGCATAGATCCATGATGAGATGATAACACAGCCATGACAAATACAAAGTGGATATGTGTAATATGACTCAAAACAAACTCCATCACAACCTGGGAGAAGATATTTGACAACCCAGGGTCTTCAAGTTGAACTCGCAACAATACGAATCTAACCATGTGATTACAATGTCTTGATGTCAAACATAGTAGAAACCATTTGATTACCAGTCAATAATGTAAACTGTTAACAAGTGCGAGGGAAATCACCATTGATTTCAATGATTCCCAAGGTATCTCAGTACATACCATCTAATGTGAATAAAGGACTTGGAGTTGAACACTTGATGAGATATTTTAATCAATAGCCAATGATGTAAACTCATGTTGAAAGCGAGGTAACCTGCCATTAAGGCATGTAGGCCCAAGGTACTTGACTTGGTTTCTAAGTCTAATTCCTAGATAAGGAGTTGAAGTCGATAGGAATAGAACTGTCGAAGGAAGGCCATGATGAATCCACCATCATCGACATGAAACATGATCAAAGATGTTTTGGAGTAAACTGGACAGCAGAGTGATGTACGGAACTGACTCAAGGATGACAAACATGATAGAAGGTAAAATGACCGTAGACAGTGAACAGATGACAAAACTTCTCTTGAACATGGGCATGGCATGAATTGGCAGTATTGACTCTAGAATAATACCAATCCCCCAATGCAACTAATGGTGAGAGTATTCTTGGACAACTAAAAGGAGTAAGAAGACTCTAGAAATTAGCAGGACTCGAAGACAAACAAATTACCCAAGTACTAAAATGCATATGCAAATTATTTCCATGTTCAAGAGTGATTATGTGCTGCCATAACAAAATACAAACTCTTTCCTTAATTTCCCCACCATGATTGATGAGTACCTCTTTAATTTTTAACGAGTTGGAAAAGGGTAACAAACGCTCAATATAGCTCGTCCTTCGGATGAGTCCAATCTCATATGTTTTGTGAACCTGAGAAAGGAGGGGTTCATTCCCAAAAAGGGTCCTTCATCGTTTGATTTTACGAGTCTGAAGAAAGTAAACTCATTTGTTGTTTCATGTTTAGAGAGCTTGAAATGACTAAGAAGACTCCAAAAGGTCCTTTTTCATAAATAAGGCTAGCCGGTCCGAAAAAGATATAGCCTACCCCTAACTAGTCAACGATTCTAATTATTTTACAAGCATGAACATAACAAGTTTGCTTGGCAATATTTTTGTGTTTTTAAGGAGACTAAAAAGAGCTTAAATATAACTCTGGAATGGGTTCTTTTTTCATAATCCAATTTTAACGAGTCTAAAAAATAGTAAAACTATACTCGATACCTCTTCATTGAGTTTTTAACAAGCATGTCTAAGGTATAAAAGGCACTCAGAACCTTCTTCATGTTTGAACTAGAGCACAAAAAAGCAATAAAGTAAGCTCAAACCAGTTTTCATGTTTTAACCAGAGCACAAATAATGAAAAGTAAGCTCAACACCTTCTTACTATTTTTTAACGATCTCGAAGATTAGTTGAACGAATGCTCAGGGTATCTACTTCATTTTTTAACGATCTTGGAACAGAATAAGAACTATGCTCAAAGGGTCATTTCATGATTTAGCGAGATCGAAACTAATGAAAGTATGCTCAAAATGGCTCCCATTGATGGGTGATTTCCCAACATGATGTACAGTGGTTGGTACTCGCCCCCAATATAACTGTCAAGTAACTTAATTCCAATATAATGTGCAAAGGGTGAATACATGCCCCCTGATCTTCATTTCGTCTACTTTACAAGCGGATGAAATGAAGGTTCAAATATTGAATCTTGACACAATGGAAGAATCCACTTCATTTTTTAATGAGCTTGACACGAAAAAGGAACTTTGATCAAGGTCAGTTTTATTTTTTAACGAGCTTGAAACCAAGAATAAAAACTGCTCAAGGTGATCTGTTTCATTTTTACACAAGATTGAAATAGAAAGTAACTATGATTGTGGGGACCTATTTCATTTTTACACAAGATTGAAATATAAAGTAACTATGCTTGAGGACATCCATTACTTTTTTTAACGAGCTTGAAACAGAAAGGGAGCTATGCTCACTAACTTGTTTCATTTTTTAAGAAGCTTGAAACAGAATGGGAACTATGTTCACCAACAGACAGTTCTAAGCCAACATGGTGTCTAGAGGTTGGTGGGTTTCCCCTTTACATAATAAGATAGCGACTAAAATACAGTATGATGTCCAGAGGCTAGAGCCATGCCCCCCATTTTACCTATGATGGGAAGAAGCTAACTAGAAGGGGAAGGAACCAAAAGAACATGTAGGATATTCAAGGAATTTTGATGACTAGGATTCATGCGATGACCAGGTTTAACAAAGGAATTTTGATCAACAATCACAATATTCCCATCATGGGGAAAATACATCACTCAAAAGAGTGTGGAAACTACAGCTTTCATAGCATAAACATAATCACACCCAAGTAGAATATTAAAATCTAAGGGACCTTGGACTACCATAACATCGATATAGATAGTTTTTCCTTCCAAAGTAATAGGCAACTGAGGAAGGATCCATAAAGGCACTGTAGGTCTTCGATTGAAATCCAGTATCTGATTGATAGCTAGCACAAGTGAAGGAGAACCTATGGCTTGCCAAGTAGTATAGGATAGAATACTAACAGAAGCCCCTTCATCAACAATAGTGCGGAGTATAATCTTAGCGGTAACTTGCATAACTATCTAGAAAGGAACACACGAATGAATATGAGATTCTATTAGGTTACTCTAGTTAAATGAAATAACCTCACTACTTGGAGACATTTTTGTCAAAAGAGATAAAAATTCTTCTGTCATAAAATAATCAGAACTAACTACGAAAACTTCAGCAGGATGGTTTTCACTCAATTAAAAGATAGGGACAAGACGAAGAATGTGCCAAAGGAACTACTTCAGTATCAACACTCTCTAATGAAAGAGTGGGATTGGGTGGAGACGACATTGAATCGACCACTTTATATTCACTCTCCAATGGAAGAGTGGGATCAACCAAGGATGGACTTAGATCAACCACTTCAACCTCACTCTTCAACAGAAGAGTGGGATCAACCAAGGATGGACTTGAATCAACCACTTTGACTTCACTCTTTAAAGGGAGAGTTGCATCAACAAAGGATGGAGTTGGATCGACCACTTTAACTTCACTTTTCAATGGAAGAGTGGGATCGAGGAAGGATGGACTTGGATTGACCACTTTATCAACTAATGGGTTGTCAAGGGATAACTTACAATAACTGGTTGGAAGTTGTTGCTAACGAATAGTAATATCTTCCAACAACTTTGAAGCTTCATCCATGCAAGGAGAAAGGTAAGTGCGGTGCATATCCTTAGATAGCAATAAAGGATACCTAACCTTTCCTTTTTGACTCTTAACCAAAGTGTCACTGGTTGATAAGGCATCATCAGCATGATGATCAGAGACTAACGACTTAAGATGTTTATTATACCACACTTTTGACACAAGGGAAAGACTACAATAGTCCTTGAGAAGGTGATCACCCTTGGAAAGCATACAAGGGAACTTATCTTTATGGGTGCTGGAAACAGGTACATCAATACTCCCAACATAATGACGAGTGTTGGGTAGGATTCCAACATGAATATTAGAGGTTGTAACTATGACCTTATTCTTAGTGTTCTTCTTCTTAGCCTTCCTTTTTGTCTTCTTCTTACCCACCCATTTACTAACATTAGAGTTTTCAATAGGTGAAGAGGAAGAAAGGGAAGTCAATTCAACATTCGATGAAGAAGGAGAAGGGTTCACATGAGGTTGATGCTCATGCGGTAAAGGAACAGGATCCGACACAAAGGGTGCATTTGGTATGATTGGAGAATAACCATACATGTAATCCTATCGTCAATCTGGGAAGGTTCAAAGTGGCAACGAAGGGAGGACCAACATCTTGACAAGGGGGAGAAACAAAAGACATACCTTGAAAATGGTTCTCTTGACTGGTGGTCCCGAGAGAGTATCCCATATCTAAACTCTCTAAGAATATCTGAAATACCACATAAGATCAAACATTACTCATGTCTTAAATCCACAAGAAAACTATGTGAATTGGAGTGGATCAAAAGTTAGGACTCTCACAGGATTATCAAGGCTTCACATTTCTACGATGCTAAGATGACCAAAAGGTTAACTCAATTGGTCGCAGGAATCCTAAGAGGGTCTCCCAATATACACTAGGTATGGGGGATCTCAAATTTGTAGTGGTGATGTCTAATGCACAACCGTTCGAAAGGTTCCCTCTGATATACAATCGAGTACATGAAGTGCCTTTCAATATACCTCAAGGGTATGTGAAAGGTCATTCGATATACCGACAATATGTGGAGGAACCGTGCAGAACCTGAATTGCAATGTAGGCAATAAATGATAGTTTCCACACTTATCGATGCCGAAACACGTCACTAAATTACACACAGTTACTAAATTATTTTAAACCTAAGTTAGCGCTAATTTAATATTGAGCAGTTAAGTGGATGCATGATGTGTAGGTAGGAAATGTAAAAATAATGAAAATACTAGCTACATGACAATGCAAATTTCTCTTTCAATGAAAACTACCTAAGGTAGGGAAAGAGTTTTCTGTTAAATAAGACAGAAATTAGAGATCTAAGAAAACCAAGTTCTAGTCAAAGCCAACTATGAAGCTTCTAAGATTAAAATCAATCACAATTCTTGAAAATACTTATGGATTCATACATGCACAAGGGGGTCCGAGGGGTTCCCACCCGGCCTGAGGGTTCTTTGGGGGTTCGGGGGCATGAGCCCTTGAGAAAAAAAAATTGGCTTGTTTTTTTTTTTTAAATTTTGCTTCTCTTTTAATTGAGCTTTCTCTTCAAAAAGTATGAATCTGAACAATAAAGAAAAGGATAATTCTCTTTTTAGATCTACAAATAGAAAAAGAGAGAGTATCTACAACACTCCATTCATTCTAAAATCCAAAGGAATATGACAAGTAGCCAAACAACTCTAGAACAATCAAGAATTGCTCCAAAACAACCAAAATGCAACCAAAAAACTCAATGAATGAGGGGAGGAAGAGATAATGTTGGGTCTAGGGGGTGTATGACTGTCATATGCAGCCTAAAAACCACAATCCATTAAACCAAAACCCAAAAAAGAAGGAAATGAGGCTAAAAAACTGAGTTTCAAAGGGTCGACAGACTTCCCTATTCTACACCAGAGCGCCTTCGGCACACCTACTACACAGCATAAAAGCGTTTTCAACGCACCTACTACATAGCACAAGAGCATTGTTGGTGCACCTGCTACACTAAACTAGAGCGTCGTGGCACACCTACTACACTACAGAAAAATGCCTACGGCGCACTGTCTCTTAAGGAAAAGAGCACCTATGGAGATAACCCAGGTGCGCTGATGGATAAACAAACACAGTAAAAGCTAGATTTCCTATGGAAGAAGGGAAGAAGGTTTGATAGTGATTCAAAGATCATTAAGAGGATGCAATACAATCTTCAAAGGAAAAATCCAAAGGAGGGAGGGAGGGTCTCTAGAGGGTAGCAAAAGTATTGATGAAGATACATGAAATCAAAAACAAAAGAAATCAGATCTATGTAAGTCCCCAGTATGGTCACCAAATTTGTTATCGGATGAATCTACTCATGGGGACTCAAGCTAGATCTCCCTAGTCCAAGTGGATCTAGAACAAATCAAATACATAATACAACCTACTTTCCTAGATCATATAGAAATGCAAGATAACAGATAGATCGCTTACCTGTAATATGCAAATCCTCTTCTCTCTTTGTTGATCCAAGCTCTAGAATGTTTAGATCTACAGCTGTAAAACCCTGTAAAGTAAGTGGAAACAAGAAAACAACATATTCGTATCCAAACATATAATTGATCTAAGATAACAGTTAAGGAAGAAATCTCTAAACATTATTAACACAATAACATTTATGGAAAGATATTTCTATTGATGTAATCAAGGAGATACATAGAATTACATAGGAAAGAACATTACAACCTAGCCTTAAAGTTGCAATATTACATCCAACAATCCAAGACAAGGAAAATCCTTCAAAGAATGATAGGGATCACCTAGAAATTCCACCAACATAATAGTACCATAGTCCTTCCTCCCTTCACAATGGAGAGAGGGTTTAATTTATAAGGCTAAAGGGATAGAATAGGTTGAGGATTAGGAGGAGGGATCAAAGGGATCTTCCTGATAGGTTAGGAACTTAATGCCACCTCACCTAGATAATAGGGATAGACATCCACCTCATCCACTTTTGAGAAGGGTCTCGAAGCTCCTCTTTTTTCCCTCGAAAAAGCACCGACACACCTTCCATGAAGGGAAAAAGCATCGTCAGTGCACCTAGCAGTGGGAGACAGAGCACCCACAGTGCCGCACCTAGCATCAAGGATAATAGCGTAGGCCTTCTTAGAGAGGGAAAAAAGGAACAAACAACCTCAGTATCAATCTAGTTTAGCAGAAAGAAATTTTTGGATTATGCAAAGGGTTAACACATGGATCAAGAGTGCAAGATTTTGGTGTAACACTATCAAGTCCCTAAAATGAGGTTCAAAAATTAGGAAGGGGAAACCATATTGTTGATGGTAATGCACACTTACCCAAATCAAGTGGTTTCCTCTCTTAGCATGAGGCATATATTGAGGCATGGGGACATAGTGTTAATAATAAAATTAACACCCTTGAGACTTTTCATATGAAACCGTATTTTTGCTTCTCCCGCAACATGAATATCAAAGTTTTTGAACAATTGAGAGCTTCAATATCTCATTTGACCACTGCTTCCACAAAGGAAAAAATGTTTAAATACAAGGTGGATATAAAGAGGCAAAGTCCATGACAACTTAATGGCCAAAACCCAATTCCTATAACTCACACAGTGGAAAAAATGCCTAACATCGGTACTAATTGTCTTGCAAATACTAAAAATCAAGTTTGATGCCTAAAAACTAGGTAAACTAGGGGTTTTCAAGGAAATAGTCAAAAAGCTTAAAAAATCCTAATCCCACATTCATGGTTAAGAGATTGGGTGCACAATCCCAATCCTATAAAAGGAAGGAATATGAGGTGAATTAGAGGAGACAAATTAGAGAGCAAAGGCATGCTGGAGGAATTGAGGGCTAGACATAACTTTTCTACAACAAATTTTTGGGAATCAAAGGCATGGATGGTGGAGGAGTAGGTCTAGGTGATGGAGAAGGAAGGAACTTGCAAAGGATGTAAGTATTTCTCCATGCTCATCTATTATGAATCAATTCAATCTACTTCCCAATTCTTGTACAATGTTTTCCATTTATGCTTCATGTTGGATATAGAATTTGTAGGAAATTAGATCTAACCGATATTTCTGAAAGATAGTTTGGTAGGAAGGACTTGGTAGTGAGATTTGCAGTTGTGAAGGAGACTTAAGGAGCTGGAAGGACATCCATCAAGGGACTCCATCAAATAATAAAGCTATGAAGAGGTATTCTCCTCTCTTCCTCCCCTTCTCAAACTCAGTGGAAAAGGGTTTCAGATCTTAGGATTATTGTGATAGTTGATAAGTTTTCTAACAATTGGGATTCACCCACCCCATAGAAATAGGAGAGTATGCCATTTCTTCAGTTGTAGAATACTCCACTAACAGATTGGAGACTCCATTGGGGAGCTAATGGGTTCCTCTCTTAAAACTAGTTTTATTGAGTTTTTCCCCTTGTTCGGGTGCTTTTTACATTTTAAATATTTTAATATGTGGTTTATCTTGGTCTTAGGAGGATTTAGATTAGATATGGAGGTAAAAATCGGCTAGATCCCACCATTAATTCTTCATTTACCAATATTTTGGGTCCCAAATCTGAGTTTTTTCCATTCTTTAACTTACTAGCACCATTTCATGGGATGCACAAGGTGCCATTCTCCCCTGGTGCCCTTACATTGAATACATAGAGTTCCAGTGGAACTCTTTCATCCATAACAACAATGCGTCGACTGAACTGTGAAAAAGTCACAGCTCTTGATTTTTTATGGTTGAATCTTCAGTTTTGGATCATTTAAGTTGATTTTTTTATGTTGTAGGCATCTTAGGAATATTCTAAAAGAGTTTTTATACAATATTTACCTCCCTTTTATCTGGATTTAGGTATTTTTGGAAGATTTTAAAGTTTGGTGTGCATTTGACTTGGGATTGAAAATTTTTAAGATCCTTGATGTTTGGACTTGGATTGAGTTCATTTTAAACTTTGCATAACCTTAGTTGACATCCTAAACACTTGTTGAGTCCTATTATGACATTTTAGGATCATTTTTGAAGGATTTGGGGACATTTTTCCTCAAGTTTGGAAGGCTTGGAAAACTCCTTAAAAACTAGGATAAATCACTTTCAGAAGTAGTTTTTTTTTTAGTATTGTCCAAAGTTTTCTTTGAAAAGAATGCTAATATATGAAATTTGATGACATGTTTATCATTTAGGTCCTTTATTTCACTCTTGAATGTTTGAAATTTTTTCTAATTTGGTCATTTTAATCACACATTTGCATAAGGAAATTATTGAAAACTATAGAACATAACACATTATTTCAATTTATGAACCTTTAGGCCATGGATTTTTAAGTCACATGAACTTTATGACCTTCCATACAACTTGAAATGACAACTAAGACACTTTTAAAACCATCATTTAAGATAAAATTCATATAAATTCTCAAAAATACAGACCTATAACTTAAGATCAATTCAAACACAATGAGAGGACCTTGTTCATTATTTTCAATTTCTTGATATAAGTTGTGTTTAAGCCATAGGTTTATTTTTGAGAAAATAGTCGAGCCATGAGTATCCTCCTCACTTGCACTTTCAGGCAGTCCTATGAACAAGAAAGTGGATCTCAAGTGTAAATTCTAGTTACTTTAGAATTTTTAAAGATACTTAGAATTTTGTATTGATTTTAAAACCAACAATTAGGAACATTAAAATCAACATTTAGAAAGAAAACATAATGAAAATAAAAAATAAAAATTGAATCATGATCCTACATGTAAACATCATTTAAGAGACTTATTAGAAACAGGAAAAACATTGAACATTCAAACATTTTTTGTTTCCAATTAGTGATAGTTGAAGAAAATTGAACACATCTTATGTTTGAATCGAACTTCTTGAACCTTTGCTAAAAAATTGAAAACTTTTTTTTTCAAATTTGTAAAAGTGATTCTATTTTGTTTATCCATGTTTAAAGGATCTCAAAGAAACTCTTACTCTTCCATAGTATAGAAGTTCATTGAAATAAAGGAAAGAGTAGTGAACATTGTGAATTTGATTGGTTTAGCATTTTGAGTCACAAAAACCACCTATTTCACACTCACTCCTCGATACTAATAAAAATACCCTAAAATAAACGCTTAATCTAAAATCTATCAAGATTATTTTTTATATCACCAACATAGATTATGCTAGGGATTTGGAATAAGAGTGGAGAGTTAACACTCCAATGCCACACAACTTTGAAACTAGTATTGATTAAAGAGAATTAAATCCATTAGTAGCAAAGAGTGCATGATGGGAAATCGCTTATAACACATTTGTTAATCATGAGGTCAATCCTAATTAGTAAGGGTGGTACCCCCTCTTGCTTATTTGGTGCGATATGAGCACTTTACAATATTTCAGTTAAGTGACAAGTCCTCGAAGTGACATCACTTTCTTGAGATATCTAGTCTATGTGATTTATCCTAGACTGAAGACTGTCCTACTGTTGATTGTCTGGGTAGACCCAGGTTTACTATAATCAACCAACAACACCCCTAGCTCACTGGCCCTTTTGGCGACAGACCACAACATGGCCTGAAGTCTCACACGAAGTGATTCTAATGGGTTGGCCAAGGACTCAAGTGTCTTGGACCAGGTTCTGTGTCAATCCTACTTGTGACTCGCAGCTCTTCTAGCTGCGAGGTCTCTTTCTCTGCGCATCGCGCGACCCTCTGCTAGCATTGCGCGATCTCCTCGTCTCGCAGCTCTTCTAGCCACAAGATGTTCCTTTATACTATCGTGCGGTCCCTTTCTATGTCGCGCACTTTCCCTGACTCGTGATATCTCCAGCCTTACCGCATCGCCGTGCACCATGTGACACGCATCTCCTTCCCAACGCTAAGTCCTCAACCTACGGTATCGCGCACCGAAGCTCCTCTGCCGGTGTCGTATCACCTCTTTGTGATGTCCTACCTCCATGGTTTAGCGCACTTAGCGTTGCTCGTGAAGACGTGCAAGACTTAACATACAAGTCTATTCAATACTGCAACTAGTGACTATTTCACGCAAAGCATAAATGAACCATATACAACATGCCAAAGACTTCGACTTATGTTTATCCTTCTATATTACTGTGAACTGATTAACACATTCATTCACTAAACTGTAAACAAAGTCCATGAAATGACTGAGAAATGCATAAGTAAACATAACACATAATCCAATCACATAACACTTTATTTTAACGTGGTTCACCTCCAGGATGGAAGTTATGTCCACAGAACTGTGTTTTTATTATAGCTCAAGGGAAGGTAAAACACATTTCTGTTGCACCGCATATCCAGCTCAAGATCTTCTCTCTTAGATCTCTTTTATTCTCTATATTGCTCTCCTACAATATACTCTTCCCTCTCTGTCAATCCCTGCGGATCGTTACATGCATGCTCTGTAAGAGAGCTACTGGTTACAGTAAGATTTCTACCACTAATAACATAACCAGAGCTAGGATTTTACAACAGTCTAATAATCTACAAAAACACTACTAACAACTGAATGAACCAACCCTTTTACAATACAAAGTATATCCCTTTATAGGCAACCCAAAGGTCTCACCACTACAACACTGTGGGCCTGTCCCAACAGTAACCCAAAACCCTCACTAGTGACAGTCGGCCATATCTGTACTTGAGGTAGCCACTTTCCGTCACACCACAGCTCTCTGCAGTCTTCCATGCTTCCCGGCGCTAATCATGGGTACTGTGCACCGCTTCGCTTTTCTGTCCTTCGTCTTCAATGCTTCAACCTCTTTACTCCTTCTCCTTTATGAGGGTCGTTGAGCCCTCCTGTATTCTACCGCTGCCTTCAATGCAGTGGGTGAGCTCTCTCTTCTCGGCCTCTCAGGTACCGTTGCCTTTCTTGACTTCTCTATCTTAAAATTCATGGTTTCCAGCTTTGCTCTACAGCTGGAAACGTGCTACGGTGTCGTAGCTCTATCTTATCTTCTTTCCGCCAAAACTATCTGTCTGCTAAACTGGCAGCTTCTTCTGTAGCTGTGGGACCCTGCTCCAACAGTCCCCTAACACTTACTTGTGGCTCGTCCTCGAGCCACTACCAGCGGGCTCCTCCTGTTGTAGCTTTACCTTGGCTTCCTGCGAAGCCTTATTAAACTTGTCTTGAAGTCCTGCGACTTCGTTCTGCATCACCTCGACACGCTCCTGTGCCGAGTCAAGCATAGCTTGACTAATACTGGAGTCTTCTGCTACATCAATTTCATTTCTGGTAGCTGTGAACTCCGTAACTTTCTGTTCAACCTTATCAACTATCTCTGCGATTTGCTCTTGATATGGTTGAAGCAGGTCATTGATGTGTATCTCATGTGCTCTCAACCGCTGTGCTTCCTGCTGCAAGCGATTCATCTCCTTTGTCTTTCTCATCTTCTGAAGAGCTACTAAGCTCTTAATTTCTTCCCTCATTGCTGTTGTAGTATTCTCTATCTGTTGAATACTTTGCTGTATGTCTACTTTCTGGGGAGGCGCATCTAACTCAGCCCATGTGTTCATCGCATCAGTTAGTACTAACCGTGCTTTGTCGATGCGAGATTGCATCTGCGCAGAAGTGAGTTGAAGGGCTTCTACTCGTTCTTTCTGGTCTACCTGGGAGGTGTCTCGTATGTGAGCCTCAAGCTCGGTGATCTACACTTCATGGTCTGCCTTCATCCTGGCCACTACTTCGTCCATCCTAACCACGGTTTCTTCCAGAGCCTTTGCTCTGTCTACTACTCTTCTTAGCTTCTGCAGAACTGGTAAGGAAAACTCAATGTTACATTGGGATAGTTCCAATGTGATGCTTTGTAAAACTTGAGAAAGATATTGCTCTCTTTCCTCATATGTTCGTACTTCATTTGCCTTTTTCTGAACACTAATAGCAAGTGCTGCATTATGTTGCTTCAACTGCGTATTCTGTTTGTAAGTCTCGAGCTCTCTACTCCTGAGCTCTGCGCCTAGCTACTGCTGGATCATCTGCAACTGATCAATATGAAACTCTATAAGGTTAACCTCGATGGGTTGTCTAAACTGAGCTGGTGGGTCCTTCATTGTCGTAGGGAATCGGATACTCCCTGGTGGAATTAACACGGTATTGAGGCGATCTTTTGCTAAACTTTCCTCGCGGGACATCGATGGTGTCGAAGTTTCTCCGGTGGTCGCCTTTACTAGTGGAATGTGTATCAAATCAGTCTTTTCAGTAATTAATTTTAAGTCCAGAAGCTGCTTTTCTACCGCACTCTGTATCTTTTCCTGTGATGACTGTATCACGTCAAACGAGTCCTTCAAGGTGTCATGCGTTCTTGTCGCAATGAGTTCATAATCATCATCTGTCAATGCGGTCTTTAGAGGTGGTTTTGAAGTTTTGTGTTTTTTCTTCTGCTGTGTCTTTGGTGGCCCTTCTTCTCCATCCTTTGTCATCTGTGCCTCTGATGGAACTTGCGGTGAGGTTTTCCTCTTTTCCCCCGGTAGTGGTGCTTCTGCTGTAGATTGCGTCTGGGTCTCTGTTTTGTCTTTGCCCTTTTCCTTGGGTTTTGTCTGTGCACTGTCTGATGATAGTGGTGCAGTATATTCATATTCCTACTTCCATTGGTCATCGAATTCTCTTGTGACCCCTTCAATGTCCCGTGCTGTCATCCTAAACGAGCCAGGAGCCCAATCATCCCGCTTAGTCCTTTTCGGTCGCAGAAAGATTAAATGGCTGTCTGCCATAAAATTAAGCCGGCTATCGTATATGTCCATAGTCTCCGTGCTGAGCCGTGGTGTCTCTTGAATGACCTTCATCAATAGCTTATAGTATTCATGGAATACCATCGTATTTACCGCTTTCTTGGCTGGGTTGTTGGTCTCCCATAAGCTGGCATAGCGCACTCCTCTGGGCGCGCCACCTGCTATCTGCGGAAACTGGGTATGGGGAGGCTCCTTTCATCCGAAAAATGCACAAAGTATAAGCAACCACAAGAAATGGAAAGGGTGGTTTGCTTCATGTTGAGCTGTTAAGCAATCTGCTTGAAGCATATTTAATAAGAATATAGACCAATTGAACTGTTCCCCCTCTGTGACTTGTATGGAAAGGTGAATTACGGATCCTGTAACTTCCTTTGGTCAAACCTTGGTTAGAAGTCTACCCGCGAGTAGACTGGAAGTGAATCTAAGTGTATCATTTGTTATGCTTGAAATGTCATAAGCCCGCCCTCCTCTTTGTAGCTGATACTTATTTACTAGGGCTTGTGGTAACTTGGAGTCCTTGGTTTTTCCTGTTGTCTGTATATCAGGATGTTTACCTGTCTTGGACAGGCCGGTAATACGATGTATCAAATCGACGTCAGGTTGACCTTGTTTCCTAGCCAGAGGTACCCTCTGTGTACATAAGAAAGTAAAATGCGCACCACAGCATTAACCTCTGCACCCCGTCCAAAATGAGGTAATCTCAGCAAATTGAGCAGACCTGACCGCTCAAGAATCTGGACATGTGGCAGGGGAACATAATCATCTCTCCCTGTCCTCGGGTTCTTTTCAATCTTTAGATAGTTTTCTGGCTTAAACTAAGGATATGTCTTACCATCTCCTAGGTTATAATCTACAAATTTAACAACAACAGCATATCCTACGAGGTCTCCATTTTCCTTTACTCGAGAATAAATGGGTGGTATGGGAACAGTATACCTAGCATTCTTAGGAATTTTTACCTCTGGTGCGCCTTCAACTCGTGGTATAATGTAGTCTGTTGTGCTATGAACTTCTTCCTCCTATTCTGAACTGGATTCGTCATTGACCTGAGATGGGCTCCTCATCTGTGGTTGTTGTCTGGGCTGTGACGAACTTGGCGGAGCACCCCTAGATGGTGTCGTCATAGCACCTGCAAGGTCGTGACGCTAAAACCTTCTCAAAACGTTTTCTATAGGTTCGTCCTCGGACATAACCTACTCAGTGAAAAATGGTGGACGTGCAAATGGCTGTAAATTCTGAAAATCACAGCACTCTGTAACCAACTGAGCTCTGCACAGGGAGAACTTAACAATGCACTCTACAGCTCTCGGTTTTTCTGCAAATGTAACCGTCCCAATTGAATACTTTTTTCTTTTATGCCCAATACGATAATCCCGGACGCAACGGTCATCTAGACTGAACCCGTCGGTCGTAATAAATGCCTGGACAAGACCACACCCGCCATCCGATCCTTAATAAGTGCGGAAATTCGATCGAATTTCCCTCAAAATGTGTGTGTACAGGAGCCACTCTCGTCAAATATTTACCAAATCTAGAAAAATTGATTATACTGCTGCCGAATCTACGGTAAGATATACCGGTCATTTCCTCATTAACTACTGGTCAGAAGGTGACTTGACTAGCCCTCTGTCGGTTGCAAAACTGAGTACGTGGCACGGGGAAACATCGCACTGCTGTGATGCGACTCCGCATCTCCTCCGTAAAACAATACCCCCCCCTTTTTTTTCTTTTTTTTTTGCACAAAATGAATCGACCTTATGCGATTCCTCATACTTAGAAAATACCTACCAGTGTAGACTAGTTCCCGGTGCGATGCCTCCTTTCAACTACACTGGACATCTGCACCACCATAAAATGGGTAAGCTAGGGTTGAGAGGCGGGGTGGCTATCACTATAGAGCTTAAGCCTAATGCCATTAATCCACGTGGGAAGAAGCTCCCCATTCAGTTGGCTGAGCTGAACGACACCTCCCTCTGTGACTTGTTGTATCTGATATGGCCCCAGCCAATGCGTCTTGAACTTTCCTGGAAACTTAATGAATTTGCTGTCATAGAGGAGCACTAGGTCTCTGATCTAGAAATTCTTACTCTTAATGTGTCTGTCGTGCCAAGATTTTTCTCGTTCCTTCTGCACTTTCTGATGGAATCCGGTGATGAATCTATCTTCTTCTAAGGCAAGCAGCTGTGCTAGCTTTTCCTCCACTATGTATGCATCAGTCATCTCGGTAATCTGAGCGATTCTTAAACTGGGAAGAATATACTCCATAGACATAACAGCCTCCTGCCCATACACCAAGCTGAAAGGTGTGTGTCCTGTAAGTTTCTTGCATGTGGTCCTGTACGCCCATAATACAACGTTTAACTCTGAGGTCCCAATCATTCCTTTGGCTATTGTAGATCTTAGTAAGAGCATTTTCTAAAATCTTATTAAAGGCCTCCACCATGCCATTAGCATATGGGTGGTAGGGAGTTCTCTTATGGTGCTGAATCTGGAATTCTTCTATCAATGCCTCAATGGTGTGGTTCAAGAAATGTGTGCCTTGATCACTCATCAAAATTACTGGGCATCCAAATCTACTGATGATGTTTTCAAAAAGGAACTATGCGGCTGTAGCAACATCACAATTTCTTACTGCTTTGGCCTCTGCCCATCTGGTGAGGTACTCTGTTCTAGTGATAATATATCTCGCACCAGTGCGCTTTCCTGGTGGGTTGATAGGACCCACAAAATCTATAGCCCATTTTTCGAATGCGCGCAGCATGACCTGTGGTCGCAGTGGCATTTCATCGCGTCGCAAGGGTTTTACTACCCTTTGGCAGATATCGCAGCATCTGCAAAAGTCCTTGGTGTATTTATGCAATTTAGGCCACCATAATCCTGCCTCCAGGATTTTCTGCGCAGTCGGCTTTCCTACGAAATGACCTCCTGCGGTTCCTGAATGTGCCTCTATGATAATAGTGTCTTTTTCATGCGGCATCACACATCTGCGTAGAACTTCATCTGGACCTAACTTGTATAGGTTTCCTGCGATGAGGGTGAAGTCTACTGCTTTAACAACCAACTGCCTCTTTTACTGCTTAGTAAACTCATCAGGTGCTACTCCTGTAGTGAGGAATTGAATAATATCGGCCTAGTAATTGTCTGCAATCTGGATAGAAAACAATGGCGCATCTGGCAGATTGTCATCTAGGTTACTTGGCTCTTCTCCTGAGTCTATCCGCGACAGATGATCAGGTCCAGCATTCAGTCTGCCTGGTTTCACAATGATTTCAAAATCATACTCCTGAAAGAGGAGTAACCATCTGCAGATTCTCTGCCCTAACACTGGCTTATTGACCAGATATTTTAACGCGGAATGGTCAGTGAACATTTTAAACGAGGCACCCAACAGGTAGTGCCTGAATTTCTGCAGCGTGTACACCATAGCCAGGCCTTCTCTTTCTGTTGTGGTGTAGTTCTTTTCTGTTGTCGAGAGATTTCTGCTGGAATATGCGATGGGATGGTCAATATCTCTATCCCCTGGTTGTGTTAAAACAACCCCTAGTGTGATTCCAGACACATCCACATGTACATGAAATGGCTTAGTCTATTCTGGAAATACTAAGATGGGGGCTGTAGCCATCTTCTCCTTAAGTATGTCTAGACTCTGCTGACATTCCTCATTCCATAGGAATTTTACATCTTTCTTTAGAAATTTCTCCATTCGTGCTGTAATCTTTGCATAGCCCTTGATGAACTTTCTGTAGTACCCGGTATGACCAAGTACTATCCTCAGTTTCTTGACTGAGTTGGATGCTGGAAGATTTACAATGATGGCGATCTTCGCGGGATCTACCATCAAGCCTTGTCTGCACACAATATGACCCAACAAAATACCGAATGGTGCACAAAATATACATTTTTTCAAGTTTAGAGAAATCTGGTACTGCCTACATTTCTCTAACATCGATCGTAAGTCTCCTATGTGCTTGTCGATTAGTCCAAATACAGTCCAATCATCAAAATATAATTCTAAGAATTTATGGATGTATTCTTTAAATACAGCAACTACTACTCTAGAAAATATAGCTGGTGCATTCTTAAGACCAAAGGGCATTACCGTATACTGGAACGAGCCCCATTCTGTTGCAAAGGTGGTCTTGGATCGATCTTCTGGATGTATTCTGATCTGATGATAGCCTGAAAAGCCATCAGTGAAGGAGTAGACCTCCTGTCCTCCCACGTTGTCTAATACCTCATCAGTGAACGGTGTCGGAAATGGATCGTGAAGCAATGCATCGTTGATCTTACGCAGATCGACACAGATCTTGATGTCTCCTTTGGTTTTCTTTTCTTGTACAACCATGGGGCTAACCCATTCACTTTCTTCCATTGGTTCAATGATGCCTACTACTAGCATCTTATCAATCTCATCCTTAACTTTTTCTTTGTAGCGCGGATTCAATCTATATGGGCGCTGCTTGACTGGTCTAGAATCCTCCTTCAATGGTATCCTCATAACTCCCAGGTCTCCAACTATTCCCTTCATCTCTATGAACTTGGTGGGAAATAGGTCCTGATAGTCATGTAACAAATCTACAATCTGTCTGACTGTTTCATCATTCCAATAGTCTCTAATAGAGGCAAACTTAGGTTCTGCGTCTGTGCCAATATTGATCTTTTTAATCTTGATGGGCTCAGTGATTGCTGGAATCTCTAACTGTGGTCCCCCAACATCACGAGTCCCTTCTGACTCCGGAATGTTGGTGTTGTGAGGATCCTCATCCTCATCCTTATCTTCATTGTCTGACTTTGCTACGAAATTATAGCACTCAAGCGCAGCTTGCAACTGGATGGCCCACTCAGGTTGAGCCTGCACTGAGATGGTACGGTCCTCAAATATCTTGATCTTGATTGTGTTTAGGGCTTGAGCAACACTTGGATGTTCTGATTCAAACACGAAGGTGAGTAGGAAACTGTCTGTCATAAGTGACCATGTGGTCGTCCCCTTGCGCAATTCGGTCTCTGTGTGCCAGTTCCTTGGAACTGTGTCCAATGTGTGAATGAATCGGTGAACCTATTCATCCTCGGGAATGTACGACCAGTTCTGTTCACATGTCTGAATGTGTGTCCTGGGATCAGTTTCTCCTGTGTACTTATGCTGGACATACTCTCTGTCAATAGAAAATCTGATCGCCATCAATCTTTTAATATCATCCCATGATGCGATATTCTCTTTATGCGCATACCACCATCTTGCAGGTGTGGATCATACTGCAAGGTCCATAGCTGCAATCCTCTATTCGTAAGGAATCTGTTGCTCAAACTGCTCAAGGAAGTCCTAGATATCTGTCAGACCATGATATGATGGAATCTCAGTGATCTCTGCACCAATCCATCGCAGTGACTTACTCATAAACGCACATCTGTGCGCTGAGACTTTGTAAAGTATGTTCTGCCATTTCTCTAGACCAACATCGGAATCCGATGCACATGAGTTGTCGCATCGCCAACTAATTTCCCTTCTGCAGTTTGATTGATGTATTCGTTTTGGTTCGCAGTCATCTGGTAGAGGCTATCCATGTTATGTGTCTCCTCCTCTGCTCGGATAGGTTCAATATATCTAGGACCTTGGTGAGGATCCAACGGTGCGATGAACTGGATCTGTGCATCCTCAAAGGTCATTTGTCTTCTTTTTAGGTTGATGATAGCCTTGCTACTGATCACTCAATTGATACTTAATAATGCTGGATACAGTCGACTATCGCCAATGATTTCTATAACCTCGAAGTCCGCACAACTGTGTACTCCATCAATGTCAACTGGCACCTGCGGTAGTCGACCCAATGGTGATACTCACTGCTGGTTAGCTAATCTCAGGTGGATAGGCGATCTGACTAACTGATGGCTACCCATATGTTCCCATGTCTGCTTAGTCAGAACATTCACCTCTGATCCTAGATCTAAGACGACCTCATCCATTTCAAACTCTCCAATCTGTGCTGTGAGCTTCATCTACTGTAATATTATGAACAATGCGGTGTGCACTGCCCGAGAGAGAAGGTTGCTGACACTGATCTATGATGCGCTGTAGCTTGCCAATACCTTTTTCATTTCTCATGAGTTTCAAGCAACTGCACAGGAAGGATTGTACACTTCCTGTCGATTCATCCTCGTCGCATCTTGCCGATGTGGTAGCCTGCGGTATCTGTTCACTGCTATTGGCATAAGGTGCTTGCTGCGGTACACCCCTAGATGGCGGTACCTATGATACTGATTGCATAGGTTCATCAAAGGAAGCCTTGGCTTCATGAAATGTCTCTTTATTATTCTACAGGTCGAATGCTATTGGTTTACTAGGAGCTCTGCGCACCCATTGTTGACTTGTGTTCTTTTTGATATCCTACGATGTCCCACTGGTAGAAGCACCGCTACGAGTCACAATGTTAATTTTTGGTTTTGGTTCATCCGGTTCAGCAGCAATAAGCTGGATGTTCTGGTGTGCTGCTTGTTTAGGCTCTCTGATCTTAGCTATCAAGGTAGGACATTCCTCTATAGTATGATCACAATATTTGTAGTAGTTACACGTGGTGGTGGGGCTCTGACAGTCCCTAGCATAGTGTCCTAAAACTCCGTAGTTATAACAAGTGATTGGTCCACGACCACGGCCAAAACCTTCTCCTCGGTCGAAGCCTCCTCCACGTCCTCATCCTTTGAATCCTCCTCCACTTCCACTGTAGGCCGGATCAGGCAGTGGTCGTACTGCTGGGCCTTGTGTTTCTGATTGGACTCTGTACATGTCATGTTTTCTATCTAACATGAGATCATAGGCTCGGAAATCCTGTTCATCATGTCTGACAGACTTGCAGAAGACACAGTATAGGTTCTTAGGTGTCTATACATACTTCTGAAGCAAAGGGCATTGCTGAGGCTGATGTCCTTGTGTCTTGCATATTTCACACCATGGCCCTTGCGTTCGTGGTAAGGGGTTAGGAGCCCCTGACGCTAAATATTCTGCAAAGACTGGACAGTTGTATTTGGTATGACCCTGTGATTTACATCGTAAGCACCATATGTCTTGCATAACCTCTTTCCCTTTCTTAAGTTCATGTATCTGTAACGTGAAGTTGGCCAACTGGTTCTGTAGATTTGTCATGCCTGCGCTGGTTTCAGCTAAAGGTGAAGCTTCTAGCTTCATCGCCATCTCCAATGCAGCATCCTGCATCTGGATTTTCTACTACATTAGTGGCAATTTGATGTGAGGGAGCAACGCTGCAATAAACCATTCCTTGTGCTGCTCTGGCGCAAACTCAAAGCTTACTTGGTCTATAAGAGCTTTGAATTTCTGGTCAAAGTCCCATACTGACTCTGATGGTAGCTGCTTAATATCCTTGAGCTCTGTTATACACCGAGACTCAGACTTAGGTTTTTTGAACTCTTTAATCATGGCAGTCCTGACCTGGACGGGTGTTCTGGGTGTGGTAGCGTACTTCATATACCATGTTAAAGCTCGTTCTCTCAATGTGGTGACCAACTGTACAAGTTTAATGTTATCATCATGAATTTGCTTAATGGTCCACATGGCTTCGCATAGAAACCAATGCTGTTCCGGGTCCTCTGCTCCTGTACCCTTAAAGGTAGGTAGCTTCATATCATCTCCCATTCTATTTCTCTGCGGTGGGTTCTGATTGACTGGATTACTACCACTCAGCGGTGTAGGTCAAGGTGATGTAGTGGTAGTAGCTACTGTCTATGAGCTACTGGATGGAGTACCTACGGGATTACTCTAAGTCCCAGTCTGTTTCAGTGGGGTATAGGGATGGTAAGGGATACCCCCCTCTAGTTCTGCTGTGGTACTAGGACTCGGTTGCCTAATATTGTCTGAACTGTCTCCAAATACAGGAGAGCCAAAAGCTACTTTATATTTCTTGCCACTACGTGTTCGTCCAATGTCATCAAAATCACTTTCAAACTCTTGTGACACTACTATCTTTACTTATTCATCTGAAATCATGTCCATTACTCCTTTTTCATGTAGCAGCATCTTAATGGACAAGTTTAGAGATTTTAGGTACTTACCACGATATCCTTTGAAGAAGTACCACTCAGCCTCACTGAATCTTTTTCTCTGGTCAACTGCAAATTCCGTAACAAAGCCTTCTAGCACACTCGCAAGCCAGAAGTCCACTGCTCTCGTAATGGGACTGTCGAGGCTCTGCATGGTCTGAATCAGCTCCAGTGTCCAGACAATGTTTCTTTTCTTCTTGAATATGTCCCTATCTATCAACTTTGATAACGAGTCGTAAAGCTCGTTTCCATAGGTTGCAAAAAATATCGCGTGTATATCCGAAGAGATATGCTTTTGTAACCAGTCCTCTGTGCTCAATTTAGGGTTCCGATTTTCTTTCTTGTAAAACTCCCTTAAGTTTGAATCCAGCCTCTGGTGAAACTCTTCTCTAGTAGGATGCCAATAGAATATTAGCGCTCCGTTGTTCAAAACCGGCAACGGAACTATTTGTTGATTGTTTGGGCAGACCCGAGTTTACTATAATCAACCAACAACACCCCTAGCTCACTGGCCCTTTCGGTGACAGACCGCAATGCGACCTGAAGTCTCACCCGAAGTGATTCTAATGGGTTGGACAAGGACTCAAGTGTCTTGGACCAGGTTCTGTGGCAATCCTACTTGTGACTCGCAGCTCTTCTAGCTGTGAGGTCTCTTTCTCTGCGCGTCGCGCGACCCTCTGCTTGCATCACGCGATCTCCTCGTCTCGCAGCTCTTCTAGCCATGAGATGTTCCTTTATACCGTCGTGCGGTCCCTTTCTATGTGACGCACTCTCCCTGACTCACGATATCTCCATCCTTACCGCATCGTCGCGCACCATGCGACACGCAGCTCCTACCCAACGCTAAGTCCTCAACCTGCGGTATCGCGTACTGCAGCTCCTCTGCCGGTGCGGTATCACCTCTCTGTGATATCCTACCTCCACAGTTTAGCACACTTAGCGTTTCTCGTGACGATGTGCAAAACTTAACATACAAGGCTATTCAATACTGCAACTAGTGACTGTTTCACGCAAAGCATAAATGAACCATATACAACATGCCAAAGACTTTGACTTATGTTTATCCTTCTATATTACTGTGAACTGATTAACACATTCATTCATTAAACTGTAAACAAAGTCCATGAAATGACTGAGAAATGCATAAGTAAACATAACACATAATCCAATCACATAACACTTGATTTTAACATGGTTCACCTCCAGGATGGAAGTTACATCCATAGAATTGTGTTTTTATTATAGCTCAGGGGAAGGTAAAACACAGTTTTGCTGCACCGCATATGCAGCTCAAGATCTTCTCTCTTAGATCTCTTTTCTTCTCTATATTGCTCTCCTACAATATACTCTTCCCTCTCTGTCGATCCCTACGGATCGTTACATGCATGCTCTGTAAGACAGCTACTGGTTATAGTAAGATTGCTACCGCTAATAACAGAACCAGAGCTAGGATTTTACAGCAGTCTAATAATCTACAAAAACACTACTAACAACTGAACGAACCAACCCTTTTACAATACAAAGTATATCCCTTTATAGGCAGCCCGAAGGTCTCGCCATTACAACACTGTGGGCCTGTCCCAACAGTAACCCAAAACCCTCACTAGTGACAGTCGGCCATATCTGTACTTGAGGTAGCCTCTTTCCGTCACACCACAGCTCTCTGCAGTCTTCCATGCTTCCCGGTGATGATCATGGGTACTGTGTACCGCTTCGCTTTTCTGTCCTTTGTCTTCAATGCTTCAACCTCGTTGCTCCTTCTCCTTTATGAGGGTCACTGAGCCCTCCTGTCTTCCACCGCTGCCTTCAATGCAGTGGGTGAGCTCTCTCCTCTTGGCCGCTGAGGTACCTTTGCCTTTCTTGACTTCTCTATCTTAAAAGTCATGGTTTTTGGCTCTGCTCTACAGCTGGAAACGTGCTATGGCATCGTAGCTCTATCTTATCTTCTTTCCACCAAAACTGTCTATCTGCTAAACTGGAAACTTCTTCTGTAGCTGCGGGACCCTGCTCCAACACCTACCCAACCACCGATTTTGAATTGGTAACCATAGTTTCTTTTCCTAAGGCATCACACAAGCTGTTGTGAGTGGGGGACAGTTGCAATACCTGAGACATACACAAGTTTGTTTCAGCTCATTGGGAGGGGGAGTAACCAAGAGCTAACACTTTCAACCTTAGTGATTGAAGAATAGTGTAATTGTTTCACATACCTTCACTATTTAGTAATTTTTGAGGTGTAATGTCCCTCGAGAGATACTAGTTTCTGAAGGCCTTCTAAATCCATTTTTTCATTGAACTATGGTTCTCTAGAAAGAAGTTTGCTTGCTGATTATCTTAGGACATTTTTTGATGTGTGTGAACTTTGATTTTTGTTGAGTCTAGTTTCCTTTAGGATTGTTTGACTGAATTTCAATATACTATAATAAACAATTCCTTTTATTAAACTTTAGAGTACTTAATCTCTCGATTCACCCGTCAAGGTGGAAGGGAGGCAAGTTACCCAAGTTTGAGGGCCCCACTACATCATGGAGGCAGGTACATGAACCACATCTTTGTGACTTTGAAATTGAACTACTTCTAAACCCAATCAAGTGTTACTAGAGAAGAACAATGTCAAATCAATTCTAAAAAGTTGTCATATCATGGACAAAACATAAATAGAATTGACTATCTCACTTTAGTTGAAATTGAAAAAATTGAATATCACACATTTTCTCACGTAAGTCCACCACCCTTAGCACATCCTTTAAAATCAATCATACTTATGAAAGTGAGTCACTAGTTAGTCTTTTTGAAAGTTGTAATAATATGAAAAACATTACACTTGACCCTTTGGTTTAGTCCAGAATTGATGAGACCATATCAGTGTAGCCTCAAATGATTGCAGGAGGTTATCAAAATCCTCTTGGCACACACAATATTTTTCTAGGTTCCTACTTCTGGGGGAAACCCTTTACCATGGAATGTTAATATCCCTGGAAGATATAATGCATCATGGAACAAAAATGCCAATTGGAATTATCCTTCACCGATGGGAATAAATGCCCCAGAGGGTTATCCTCTAAATTATCCTAGCAAAATTCCTACGAGAAATCCACCTATCAACCCCATTCCACAATGGAGGGGTCAGTTTTCAGAAAGTAACCAATCTTTTTCAATCCAACCTCCACAAGGAGGAAACATACCTTGGAATTCCAATCAACACCAAGGACAAAATCAATGGAATGTTCGGGTTATAGTAATTAACCAATCTTCTTGGGACCCAACTCCATCAGGAGGAAATCTACCCAATAGTCAGGTTTTAGGAAGTAACCAATGTTCTTGGGACCCAACTCCATCAGGAGAAAATCCACCCAGTGACCAGGTTTTAGGAAGAAACCAATATTCTTGGGACCCAACTCCATTAGGAGGAAATCCACCTAGTGGTCAGGATTTTGGAATTAACTAATATTCGTTGGGACCTAACTCCATCAAAATACAATCCTTAGCAAGGGGTAATCCTTTGCAAATAGTAATCCCACCTTGGAATCCTTCGCAAGGGGTAATCCCACCTTGGAATGCTAATCAAATCCAAGGACCACCACAAATGGAGTGGTCAGATTCTAGGAAATAACCAATCTCAGTGGAGTCTAACCCTGCAAGGGGGAAATCCACCCATTCATCAATGGTGTGGTCAAATTATAGAAAATATCCAATCTCCTTGGAGTCTAACCCCACAAGGGGGAAATCCAACCATGAGTCCCATTCCACAATGGAGTGGTGTGGTTCCAAAAAGTAACCAATATTTTTTGGAACCAGCCTGCAATACCTATGTTTGATCTAGCTAGGTCATGACATGGACCTCATGCCAATGGTATAATTGGTTCCATCAATAACCTTGAGAATATTGCCCAACAAATGGGATAGATGTTTGTTCAAAGCTCAAAACCTACAGCTGGTCAAGATATGCATCAACATTCTATGCTTTCCCTAACTTTTGAAATCCTCATAACTCAATCCATGGACCTTAGGGGGACGAATAAGAAGTACACGGGTAAGCACAGTGTTAATCCTTCCAAATCTCAAGAAAAACTCATAGTTTAATCCATGGAACTTAGTGGAAATAAGACGAAATACAAGTGTAAGAAGAATGCTAACTGTTGGGTAAAATATGCACTATCTAATTCAACACTTAATTGTCAACCCAGGAAGAGAGCTTGTGAGATGCAAACACTATATGTGCAGGATTAAATATTATTGTAATCTAAGCTAACTAGATATGAAAATGCACTAATCATGCAACTACATTATGTTAAACTACATACATGACTATCATGAGTTAAATGCAGGAATCCATTCTATTCTTATGAAAGCAAGGAAACTATTTAACAACTAGAATTCAAATCTAATCTACTGTTATGCTAATCTATTCTATGGAAGGGAATTGCATATACTAATCTATAAAGCGGTCGCTTGGTCCGAAAGTGATTTAATCAATGAAAGAAAAACTAACTACTTGCAGCAAGTTACCTGATCTATGTTATAAATTGGATACTATTCCATGTATGCATGAGTAAATGCCTATCTAAAAATGTAAGTGCAACTGATTTATGGAAAGCAATGAACTATTTAATTGCAAATTCGTAGAAAGCAAAGAAAGCAACTACGGATTCGTAGAAATCAAAGAAAATATTATTCTAAATACCAAGCGTAAATAAATGTGATGCAAAATAGTAAACTAATCAAAGCAAACTAAACTTGGGGTTCAAGCAGACCTAAGTAAACCTAAGCGTATTCAAATGGATAGAAATAAATTAAATTTTAGAAGCAAGTATAAAACATAATAAATTTTATTCTATTTCTAAATCAAATCCTATCCATGAACATATTAATTAACTATGTAAATGAGAAAAACAGATCCTATGCTTGAACTAAGATGGATGATCAAATCATGAAAACTAATGCACTTTCAAAAATGAAATTACCAAGTTTTAAACCAAAATCAACCTTAACAAAAATGTAGTAAACTAAGCTAAGAATGAAACTAACGACTATTAGAACAACAATAAGTTAAGAAATTAGACATAAAGTATTAACTATAGATCAAGGTACAATAAGAAAGAAAAGATAAGAAAAAGATAAGCAAATGATAAAAAATGAATAGGAAGCTTAAGTAAAACATTATTCCATTCAAAACAAGGTTCTAACTACATATATGAATGCTGGTTAATTACAGGAAATAAGACAATTCAAAAACCTGAGAAATTAGATTCTAATTAAGCATGGAAACTATTGAGGCCTGGAAAATCGCAGGCGACAACAACAAGGGATTCTCCCCAGTAAACGTTCCCAACTAGCCCATTACTGTTTGGTATGGGGAATCCGTCCGGTTTTCAGTCTGGCTACTGTAGGTCAAGTAAGCAAAATAAAGGGTTTTACCGATTACGGCCCAGTCCACCGTGTATCTTTTTATTTTTTTAGTTTTAAGTATGATATGCAAGTGCCTATCTAAGAATGCATATTGATAGAGAATACGACGAGAGGTCACAATGTGATGTGCATGTTCTTACCTCTTGTCTTAACTCTCTCACATCTAAATCACACACAGCAAGAAAACTAAAACTAACTTAACTACACTTTCCCTAGGGAGCGAAATTATCATTTAATGAGTAATGTATTATTGTTCATGCATTAAGGAAAATCACAGGTAGTTGTTTATTTCAAAACACATTAACATGAATAGATATATGAACAAAAAGATAGCTCATTGTTTATGAAAAAAATTCATTACTCATAGTGGAAATTCCATAAAATAAACTAGAGAGCATTCATACAAGAACATAGGTTCAACAAGTTAGAACAATCTCACAGTTAATGGAAAAAAGCTGAAAATGAAATAGTTCCCCTTCAACAACATCCATTGCACAGCATTTGAACATTCCACCAAAGCTTTCTCCAACAGGAAAAATTGTAATTATCTATTACAAAAGGAAATAGTTCTTCTTGCAACATGTTCTGACAAGTCCAACTAGGAAAAAGTCCTTATTCCCTCTAACTTTTCTATATTTATCCTACAAGCCAAACTCTTGGACTGCCCCTTAGTGCCCTTTAGGATCCCCCAACCATTTAATCCCACAATTTTGTCTTTTGTGAGTGCCCATGATTCACAAAACGTTACATTTCGAATCTAAGATTTAAAAGCACTTTAATGAAAAGGACCAGCTTGGTAACTGACGAAGTCCTTCCAAGCCTGGGCCTTTGTTGTTATCGATCTTTCTAAGATCTCAACCCTTAATTTCTTCTCCTCCATTTCTTCATTTTCTTTCTCTTCCTTCCATGCTGCCTCATTTTTTTCTACTTAGTCTCCCAGACATATCCTCTCTGCAGCAGCCATCATCCTATCATGAACAACCCGTTCTTAAATCACTTAGCATTTGACAAAGTAAATCAAACTGTACTAACACATACATCTTGTAAAATAAAATAAAAATATTAATGCATGAAGAGAAAAATGATAATGCAGAGAAAATCCTGCACTTTCGTATCTTGAACTTAGCTAAGTCCAAAAGACACAAATCCGAAAAACAAAATCCTTATCCTAATCCTAGCCGCATCTGGACCAATTCGACACCTCCAATGGCAGCATGAAAAATGAAAAAGTCACCACCATCGAAAAAATAGGGTAAAAGATGTTATAGCCCAAAATGACACATCTCTTCCTGTGACCACTTTCCTATGATTCCGTCGCATGTCGACACTTCCATGACGACACTTCATGAAAGTCACTGAAAAAACACCTATCTTGTAGGACCCATATCTTGAGTTCTCTAATTCCATTTGACCTCATTTATACACCATTGGAAAGGTATTTCAGTTAGCTAAAATTTTCCAGAAGACACCAAAGTCTAAGAATGCCCAAAAATACCTTAAAAATGTGTTTTTTGTGTATACGTGATTCTCCTTATGTGCAACTCGCGCATCACTCGCGACTCTTGTGTTTTGCAAGTCGCGCATGCATATATTCGCGGGTTGCTCTTGTGTAAACTCGCGTATCATGTGCGGGTTGTCCTCCTTCATAGTTTTGAATCTATTTCTTAACATTAAAACATAAAAACACACCTTTTGAGTTAGTTTGGGTAGTTATACAACTGACTCCTTCAGTTGTAACCACTTTGGCTTCGCCCCTAACTCTTCTTCATCATATAAATAGAGGTAAGGAGGTCCATGAGAGGGGACTTGAATTTTTGCATTGTTATGATGGAGGAATCGGGACTCTCTTTGCCTACACCTTTTCCCTAGAGGTCTTCCCCTTGTGTTGCAGAGCTTGGAGGCTGAGTTCATTGGAGAAGAGAAACAGCAGAACCAGATCAAGGTTTTGTGAGGTGCCAAATTGAAGAGAAGGTATATTTGTACTTGTTTTCAAGATTAATAAAGATGTGATGTCCTTCTTCTTCCCAAATCATTGTTCAATGTGTGATTGAATCTCTGTTTATGATCATATTATAATGTTATTCAGATCATTGTTTCATGTTTATTTGATTATCATTGTCTTATATGTGGTCATAATGGTTTGAGGAAGGTATAACTTGTTTTGCAGGTCTCTTGGAGCGAGAGGAGCAAGAAGAGGATTGAAGAG
This sequence comes from Pseudotsuga menziesii, assembly GCA_001517045.1. Lineage (NCBI taxonomy): Eukaryota > Viridiplantae > Streptophyta > Pinopsida > Pinales > Pinaceae > Pseudotsuga > Pseudotsuga menziesii. The sequence continues at coordinate 190,651 of LPNX010452455.1, forward strand.
AAAGCTTGGAACAGCCTTCAGTTATTCAGGTGGGGACCTTTCTCATCTCTGATCTTGCTTATATATACTTGCTGAACATTGTGCATCTCTCTTTCAACCCCAGTACGTTGATGGCCTCTTAAACCCTAGCCATAGGACACTTTCCTTTACAACAGAACTGGCGACTCCACTGGGGAGAGCCTTGTCTGTTTGGGGTTTCTCTTGATTTCTTTCAGTCTTTTTCATTGTTTCAGGTCCTTCTTGCCACTTAGGAACACTTTATAAGTCTGATAGCAAACCTTCCCTGCCTTCCTAAGGCAGTTTGTTGATCTTTTTTTAATATTTTCCTCCCCATTCGTGACTTGCCCTTTTGAACAGTCGTGAATGCAAGCTTGCATTCGCGGGTTGCTGCATTGAATAGTCGCATGTCATTCGCGACCTGCCCTTATAGACAGTCGCGCATATACCTGGAAGTTAGGATTTTTTAAGTCAGTTTTGCTTTTTCCTATTCTTTTGGGTAATCCCTGTTTGTGAGTGGGTGTTCTCTCTGAATGCTTTAGCTTGTGGGAAGACCTTTGCTGATCACACTTCTTGCTTTTTCAAAAGCCTTGGTTGTTCTTTAACTATGTGGTAAGCCCATTTTATAGCATTAGGGTTTGTTCTTTGCTCTTTACCCCGTATCCTTTGCTTGGTTTGCTTTTTGGCCTTTTGTTTCTGATCAGCCTCTGTTAGTGGCCTTTGTTTGATTTCAGAAGCTTGTGGATGTTGTTTTCCTCCTTCTT
>LPNX010452455.1:198360-210557 GCA_001517045.1 Pseudotsuga menziesii
CCTATGATTCCATCGCATGTCGACACTTCCATGACGACACTTCATGAAAGTCACTGAAAAAACACCTATCTTGGAGGAACCATATCTTGAGTTCTGTAACTCCGTTTGACCTCATTTCTACACCGTTGGGAAGGTACTTCAGTTAGCTAAAAATTTCCAGAAGACAACAAAGTCTGAAAATGCCCAAAAATACCTTAAAAATGTGTTTTTTGTGTATACGCGACTCTCCTTATGTGCAACTCGCGCATCACTCGCGACTCTTGTGTTTTGCAAGTCGTGCATGCATATATTCGTGGGTTTCTCTTGTGTAAACTCACATATCATGTGCGGTTTTTCCTCCTTCATAGTTGTGAATCTGTTTCTTAACATTAAAACATAAAAACACGCCTTTTGAGTTAGTTTGGGTAGTTATACAACTGACTCCTTCAGTTGTAACCACTTTGGCTTCACCCCTAACTCTTATTCATCATATAAATAGAGGTAGGGAGGTCCATGAGAGGGGACTTGAATTTCTACATTGTTATGCTGGAGGAATCGGGACTCTCTTTGCCTACACCTTTGCCCTAGAGGTCTTCCCCTTGTGTTGTAGAGCTTGGAGGCTGAGTTCATTGGAGAAGAGAAACAGCAAAACCAGATCAAGGTTTCGTGAGGTGCCAACTTGAAGAGAAGGTATATTTGTACTTGTTTTCAAGATTAATAAAAATGTGATGTCCTTCTTCTTCCCAAATCATTGTTCAATGTGTGATTGAATCTCTGTTTATGATCATATTATAATGTTATTCAGTTCATTGTTTCATGTTTATTTGATTATCATTGTCTTACATGTGGTCATAATGGTTTGAGGAAGGTATAACTTGTTTTGCAGGTCTCTTGGAGCGAGAGGAGAAAGAAGAGGATTGAAGAGAAAGCTTGGACCGGCCTTCAGTTATTCAGGTGTGGACCTTTCTCATCTCTGATCTTGCTTATATATACTTGCTGAACATTGTGCATCTCTTTTTCAACCCCAGTACGTTGATGGCCTCTTAAACCCTAGCCATGGGACACTTTTCTTTACAACAAAAGCATACGGGAAAGGCAGGAAAACTCCTACCGGCAGGAAACACTTAAGCATTAGGTGAAAACACAAATCCCATCAGCGGATGAAAACACTGTAAATTGGATGGTTAGCTCACTAAAACCCCACAACGATGGAGACCTTATAGACTAAGGATCCCAGGTCAACATAAAACATCGGCGAAATAAAACATTAAACGTTGCTGTCCACACATCGAAAATCAGAAGCTTGGAGGGCTAGGTATAGATGACCAAAGTCTCAAAGATGCCGCCATGTCGGTAATGCATAGGAGTAACCCCCCCCCCGATCAATAGTCAAAACCACTCCGATAGTAAAAAACCAAACATCGCAAAGTAAAAGTTGAAAAACCAAGGCATCAGCGAGCATCAGACTTATCCGTTGGTTAACAGAAAGACTATAAATTGGGTAGTAAGTGCACTACAGAGCCACAACAGTGGGAAACATATGGACTAAGGCCTCGATTTAGAGATAAAAGAAGACATCCGATAGCGATAAAAGAAAAAATCAAAAAACAGAAAATTGAGTGTTCGGAAGACTTAAATTTGCGCAGCAGTTAACATAGTTTGTTTTATCTTCGAAACAACGATAGTATAGAGAAATAAAACCCTTACTTCAATTCAGCCTCAAAATCCAAATTTGTAGCAGAGAAAAACAAAGTTAGGGGATTCAAACAATTTCATGCAAGCTAAAATCAAAGGAGGATCCAAAATTTTAAATTTTTTTTTGGGAAAACAGTTGCAGCTCCAACAGAAACAAAACAAAAAATATTAAAGGATGAATGAAAGTCTGGATGATAGTTTGGACATGCAGTGCAAATGATAGTCTAGACAAAAAGTTTGAATGACAGAAAATGATATAAACTAAGGAAACGTGTAGACTAAATGATCTTGATGGTCGCTGGTTGATGCATATGACCCTACAGTGCAAGAAAAGCAGTAAATAAACTATTAAAAAGTTGAAATAACAAAAATCTATCTATACTAATAATTATCTAAGGAAAGAAACCATTTCTATTGCATAATAAAACAGAGCTGAAAGGTAAACTAATTTAATCTACAGCTACATGAAAATTAACAGAACTGAATTTGATTATCAACTAAGCTTGAAATATTGGAATAATTCAAATTCTATCTGATTGCAAATGAAAAACTAAAAGACAATCTGGAAGGAGGTATGCATGATTGGTCATTTAAATTCTGGAAATGTAATTCACATATAAACAACAGAAAACAATTTGCAGAAAATAAAACAACATCTACAGGAAACCAAGTTAAATACATATACTAGAAAATAAACTATTTACTTGAAAATAATAAATACAAAAGATACACAAAAGAACCTCTCATTGTTGAGGGTCCCTCCCAATAATCATAGATTTGAAACTAAGTCAATCAGTCACCCATAGAAGACGAAACATATATCCACACCTGAAACATAGATTTTTTATTAAAACTAGAACAACGCTTATACAAAAAAATTTCTCCCCTTCTCTTCAAAACCAAAGAGGTATTTATAAGATGATTACAATGGATATCAGGTCGACCATATCTTGCTAAAAATAGAGGTTCATTACTATTGTAAAAACTACTCACGAATTCAGAAAAAGACCAACCATACTTTCTGGAAACATTGGTTTTCGAGAACCACGATTTTCTCCCAAATTGCTATGAATTTGTTGAAAAATCCTCATGATAACCTAAATGGGCCTATTCTACACAAAACCCATGTGCCATAATTTTCAATTTCACCTTTTGTTTTCCCAAAAATCAACTATCTGTTAAAAAACGTGGTATCCATGGGCGTCTAGATGAACATTTGGATGACATGTAACCAAGATTTGTTCATAAATCTGGATTCTGAGTGGATTTTTGGCTAGTTTGTTGGTCACATTGATGGTTTGGTTCTATATTGTTGGACAGTGTCTGAGTTCTATTGATTGTGTGCACCATTCTCTCGTGCATTCAATTCACGGTGCATGAGTTAACTCATAGGTTGCATAAAAGATTTACCATATATTAATCCGTAGCAAATAAAAAAGGATCATATGTTTAAAATAATGTGAAGTGGCTTTTTTTATGGTCAACGCATGCATAATATATATGGTTTAATACCATATTCAAAGTTTTAAAGAGAACGTGGCTATGCTTCCAATCTACTTGTTTTTTAGGGATTTTCATTATTATATTATTTTTTATTTTCTTAAAAGGAATTAAATTGTGAGTGAAACAATAATGATATATATATATTGTTTGGTTTCATGTTTTATGTTTTTAAAGTTTTAACTCATTTTTAATGTGAACAAATTTATTAATAGTATTAGAACATTTACAATGTATTAATAGTTTGAAAATAGTGATTATTCTATTTTTAACATTTAAAATATTTTCAATTTCCTCATAGAGTCATGGTTTTGATTTGTTCATGTAGGATAAACAAGACTAGCAAGAAATGGAAGATAACGGGTAAGCCAAACAAGTATACTAACATGCAATCAAATCTATTTCAGAAGTTACGACCAAAAGAAGGGGCTGAATGGAGTGCAGAACGGCTATTTTTTGCAAAATACTACATTTAATACATAAAAATAAAACATTTGTCTTATTTTACATTTATGATATTTTAATTAATAAAACAGATTAAAAGACAACCTTATTGAAGATAGATGTATTAAATTACGGTAAATCCGTCAGAAATTAATGTAAATAAAACCATTATAAAAGACAATTTCGAGGCCCAATGTACCCCCAGACCAAAGGTATGGCACGTACTCATGCCATGAATGAATCAGAAGTGGTCTTTCATTTATTCAAAAACTCTGCTTGATCATTAAGAGGCAATCGTTCAACAAAACGAAGCCATCTTTATTACTACATGAAAACTATAACTTAGAAAAAAAAGTTATGTTATGAGATGACCAAAACAATTTCATATTATTTAAGATTCCTTAATACATACTATTCTACCACTAGTAATAATTCATGCTTATGAAGACCATATAAATTAATTGAGACTCCCTCCCCCAGAGCGAAGGTATGGCACGTCCTCGTGCCATGAATGAATTAAGACAGGGTTAAAATGGAAAACATGAGAGTATAGGTAGTTAGTAAATCCTATAGGAAACCAGTCATCCCTACTACTTCTCAAAGGTTTATCGTTATTCAAGTAATTATGGACAGAGTTTGCATTTCAAGTTCAATAGACTCCTAAGTTTATGGGTCCTGCTTCTAGGATAATTATATCATAGGTATAGTATGAGTTAGACAATAGGGTCTTAAGTGCAACTTACAAACATTCTCAAATGGCAGATTGATGGAGTTCATTTTCTTTAGATCAACCATGCATACCTTCCTCCAGTAGACCCACAACAACCTTTATTATCACAAAGTCATTGTCATATTTTTTCTCTCCCTTTTTTAATTTTTTTTAGACATTTTCTCTTTCTTTTTAACAAGCTATCCTTCCCAAGCAGATTCCCCTCTTTCAGTCGGTCCTGTTCAGTACCTCGTCGGGTTTACCTGGTCATACCACAGGTTGGGACCCACTTCCAGCGAGCCTATTCAGTACCTAGGTGGGTCAACCTATTAAACTCATTTTTCATTAGCGGATCGTGTCCCAAATATCCACTCCTTATATATATTCAACAAAATTTTCCTATGAAGGAGTGGTGGGGGAGCAACTCTAAAAACCATGTTACAGGGGGGGATGATATATGGGTTGGAGGACAACTAGTGTATTTTTTTATCATTGAACCAAAGGTTGCAAGAGGAATCTACTGAACCAAGGATACACATGGTTGACGGATTCGATGTAGAGTGGGTGAAGCCATAAGATAATGAATGAAATGTGTCTCTAGTCCCAAAATTTGTCTTCTTTCATATAAAATTATAGTAGTGTTCCCTCACAAACTAGAAATTTCATTCACCCTTATGCTACCCTGTAGTACAGATGCTTAAATAAGAAGCCCTAATAATGAAGCTAGTATGTACGAGTGACCTCTAGGTTTTAGCTAGACCTTAATTTATGACAAATCCCCATGATGTTTAAAGTTGGTCTTGAGTACTTGGTATAATTAGAAATATGCAAGTATAAAAATGAATAATGATGTAAGATTGTTTTGGGTTAGTCATTAACATGATCTTTTTATTAATTGTTTTATTTGAAAAAGAAAAAAAAACAAAGTTGCATTATTCCATAAATTAAGAATGCAGCATTTTTATTTATATGCATATTTCCCTACCCTAAGAAGAAAGAAAATGTCAAGTATATGATATTTTGCAATGAAACCAAGTGAGAAGAAAAATAAGAATTGTACATTTATCCACATATGAAAAGATTGTTGCAATGATTACCTGAATCTGGAAGTTCAACCAGCTTACTTTTATTTACATCAACAAGTTTCAAATGAAGGAATGGTATGGCGGTCGAGTTACCTCCTAAAACCATCTTTCGATGTAGTCTTGGTACTCACCTTCCTTCACTATGTCATATAGATCCCCTTCTTTTAATTGAGCAGTTGTTCGAGCACATGATGGATCTATTAGCTTTCATGTGGAGAACTCTTTAATTTCAATTTGCTCTCCTTCGGATGAATCCCCAATGTATCAGCTTCTTTTGCGGTCTCGCAAAGAACATCGTTTTGTAGTTCTTGGTATTTTGGTTCGTTTTTCATTTCCAGAGTAGTTGATAATCTCTCAACTGCTATCAAGAGCTTCTCTTATTGAGAGGTAGAGATCAAGTTCCCAGCTGTTGCTAGGAGTTGAGAAATTTATCTCATATTTATAAACACCTTTGAATCCATTTGGTTGGTTGACAATTCCATCTTCAAAAAAGGATTAGTCTCTAGGGTTCTTACAACACTCAAAAATCTTATGTGTTTTTTTTCTCTATTTTTTTTAAAGATTATCTACTACTAAAGCAAATTTACAAAATCACATCACACTAAAATTAACTTGCGGAAAAGGAACAAGAAGGATTCAAGGAACCCCACTATAGTGGATGCACAGGTTCTTACCTCTTGTCTTACCATTCACCCCTCCTCCTTTCTCTGTAATGTAAAATAAATTTATTTACCTAAACTCTAATTTCTTTAGCACCTCCTCGGCAATGACGCCAAAATGTTGGGTAAAATATGCACTATCTAATTGAACACTTAATTGTCAACCCATGAAGGGAGCTTGTGAGATGAAAACACTATATGTGCAGGATTAAAGCTTATTCTAATCTAAGCTAACTAGATATGCAAATGCACTAATCATGTAACTACATGATGTTAAACTACATGCATGACTATCAAGAGTTAAATGCAGGAATCCAATCTATTCTTATGAAAGCAGGGAAACTATTTAACAACTTGAATTCAAATCTAATCTACTGTTATGCTAATATATTCTATGGAAGGGAATTGCAGATACTAATCTAGAAAGCGGTTGCTTGGTCCGAAAGCGATTTAACTGATGAAAACAAAATTAAATACTTGCAGGAGGTTATTTGATATATGTTATAAATTGGAGACTATTCCATGTATGCATGAGTAAATTCCTATCTAAGAATTCGAGTGCAACTGATTTATGGAAAGCAATGAACTATTTAAGTACAAATTCGTAGAAAGCAAAGAAAATATTATTCTAAATACCAAGCATAAATAAATGTGTTGCAAAACAATAAAATAATCAAAGCAAACTAAACTTGGGGTTCAAGCAGACCTAAGTAAACCTAAGCATATTCAAATGGATGGAAATAAATTAAATTCTAGAAGCAAGTATAAAACTTAATAAAGTTTATTCTATTTCTAAATCAAATCCTATCCATACATCTTCATTAACTATGTAAATGAGAAAAACATATCCTATGCTTGAACTAAAATGGATGATCAAATGATGAAAACTAATGCACTTTCAAAAATGAAATTACCAAGTTTTAATCCAAAATCAACCTTAACAAAAACAGAGTAAACTAAGCTCGGAATGAAATTGACGAGTTTGAGAACAACAACAAGTTAAGAAATCAGACATAAAGTATTAACTACAGATCAAGGTACAATCAGAAAGAAAAGCTAAAAAAAAGATAAGCAAATGATGAAAATTGAATATGAAGCTTAAGTAAAACATTATGCCATTCCAAACAAGGTTCTAACTACATATACGAATGCTGGTTAATTACAGGAAATAAGGAAATTCGAAAACCTAAGAAATTAGATTCTAATTAAGCATAGAAACAAAGCATAAAATATTAAAGGATGAACGAAAGTCTGGATGACAGTTTCGAGAGACAGTCCGAACGATAGTCTAGATAGAAAGTCTGAATGACGAAAAATGATATAAACCAAGGAAACGAGCAAACTAAATGATCTTGACGCTAGCTTGTTGATGCATATGACCCTACAGTGCAAGAAAAACAATAAATAAACTGTTAAAAAAATGAAATAACAAAAAGATATCTATACTAATAATTATCTAAGGAAAGAAACCATTTCTATTGTATAATAAAACAAAGTTGAAAGGTAAACTAATTTAATCTACAACTATAGTAAAATTAACAGAACTGAATTTGATTATAAACTAAGCTTGAAATACTGGAATAATTCAAATTCTATCTGATTGCAAATGAAAAACTAAAAGGCAAGCTGGAAGGAGGTATGCATGACCGGTCATTTAAATTATGGAAATGTAAATTACATATAAACAATAGAAAAAAATTTGCAAAAAATAAAATTGAATCTACAGGAAACCAAGTTAAATACATATACTAGAATATAAACTACTTACTTGCACAAAAGAAATACAAAATATACACAAAACAACCTCTCGTTGTTGAGGGTCCCTCCCAACGATCAGAGATTTGAAGGTAAGTCAATCAGTCACCCACAGAAGACGAAAACATATATCCACAGTTGAAACAGAGATTTTTTATTAAAACTAGAACAAAGCTTCTACAACATTTTTTCTCCCCTTCTCTTCAAAACCAAAGAGGTATTTATAAGATGATTACAATGGTTGCTAAACATAGAGGTTCATTACTGTTGTAACAACTACCCACGAATTCAGAAAACGGCCAACCATAATTTCTCGAAACGTTGGTTTCAAAGAACCACGATTTCCTCCCAAATGGATATGAATTTGGAGAAAATACCTCATAATGACTGAAATGGGCCTATTCGGCAAAAAACCCATGTGCCAGAATTTTTAATTTCACTTCCGTTTTCCTGAAAATCAACTGTCTGTTAAAAAAACGTGGTCTGCATGGGCGTCTAGATGAACGTTCGGATGACCTGTAACCAAGATTTATTCATAAATCCAGATTCTGAGTGGATTTTCAGCTAGTTTGTTGGTCACATTTATGGTTGGGTTGTAGATTGTTGGACTGTGGCTAAGCTCCATTGATTGGGTGCGCCATTATCTCATGCATTCAATTCACCGTCCATGAGTTAACTCATGGGCTGCATAAAACATTTACCATATATTAATCCATAGAAAATAAAAAAGGATCATATGTTTAAAATAATGTGAAGTGGGTTGTTTTATGGTGAACGCATGCATACTATATATGGTTTAATACCATATTCAAAGTTTTAAAGAGAACGTGACTATGTTTCCAATCTACTTGTTTTTTAGGGATTTTCATTATTATATTACTTTTTATTTTCTTAAAAGGAATTAAAATGTGAGTGGAACAATAATGATATATATATATATATATATATATATATATATATATATATATTGTTTGGTTTAATGTTTTATGCTTTTAAAGTTTTAACTCATTTTTAATGTTAACAAATTTATTAATAGTATTAGAACATTTCCAATCTATTAATAGTTTGAAAATGATTATTATTCTATTTTGTAACATTTAAAATATTCTCAATTTCCTCATAGAGTCATGGTTTTTATTTGTTCATGCAGGTTCAACAAGACTAGCAAGAAATGGAAGATAACAGGTAAGCCAAAGGAGTAAACTAACATGCAATCAAATCTATTTCAAAAGTTAGGACCGAAAGAAGGGGCTAAATGGAGTGCAGAACACCTATTATTTGCAAAATACTATTTTTAATACATAAAAATAACACATTTGTCTTATTTTACATTTACGAGATTTTAATTAATAAGGTAAAGCTAGTTAACTAGGAAATTGCTATCTTTTGTGACCAACTCATCCTCCATTATTTTCTCTCCAAATTCCATGATTAGTAATATTTCATCACCCATCATCACTCACTCATGCTTTAGCCAATTCATGAGCTCTTGGACTGATTTGGAAAGTGATTTAGTCACTTATGGGGGTTTATCATATTTAGTAAGCCTGCTTTATGAGCTAGCATGAGTTGTCTCCTTAGAAAGTCAATTTTTCCTCTCAAGGACGTACTATTTATGTACAATATTGTTAATCAATATACATAGAGTATTTCTCAGTAATTCTTCACTTCTTTTGTGTTTAGTCTCATTATTCCTCTCCCTAGTTTTCTTGTGCATCTTTGTAAGAGATATATTTTTTTGGAAGATTCACCTGCTGAATTTGTACTTGGTATCAAAGCATAGGATATCAAATATCTACATGGAACCATATCCTTTCCTTTTATAATTCTACATGGTATTAGAGTGCATGTTTGCTCAATCTATCAATCTCTAATAGCAAGGGAGATGAAGCTATCATATTCATTGAGATTACAAAGTATTTACTCAAAGTCTTTTTTGTGTAGGTTGCAGAGAGTGTCTCCAGGAGCGCAAAAACAACAAAGAATGGATTTTTATTCAGCTATAATCCTGAATCCTTACAATTATTATGAATTGAAGTCTAATATTGGAATTCTATTGCGTAGTAAGGGTCTCTACAAATTTTATATGGATTTAGAAAATGAGCCAAATGTTGTTGTTGAGAAAGATAAGTGACATAATCGAATGAATGAAGCCTATGTATTGCTTTGTCTCTCAATATCTTTGGATCTTCGTTTTTCATATTGATGGTTTGACAACTCCAAAAAACATGTGGACCAAACTTGAGTCTTTCTTTGTAGTACAAGATGAGATAAGAGCACATCAATTGGAGAATGAGTTAATCTCATTGAGTCCAAGCAGTTTCAAATCCATGGAATGATTCTTCACCAAGTTCAAGTCACATATTATTTTTCTCAAGAAAAGTGGGATTGAGAAGAAAGAAGATCAATTTATTCTTTCCATCCTTTAAAAATTGGGTACTGAATACTCAGTTTTTGTGTGAAATTTCCATGCTAATAGGCTTTCTATTTCGAATTGGGAAATTCCTTCTTTGAGTACATTCATTGATTCACTTACTAAAAAGAAAGACAAATTGGTTTAGATGGGATCTCTTGAAAACTACAAAATCAAGGAACATTCTCTTATAGTTTAAGGAAGAAAGAATTCAAAGTCAAAATAAAATAAAATAATGAAAGAGAAGAAGCCAAAGTCAGATGATGAAGATGAAGGTTAAAATCCTACTAATGAAGGTTCAAATTCCATGAAGAAAGTCAAGAAGAAAGGGAGCTCATCCAAATTTTCTTATTAAAGAAAAGGTTTTCATTCTGAGAAGAAATGTTTCAATAAAAAAATGGAAATCATGGCTAAATTTCTTGAGACGAATAACATTGATGTACCATATGAACTAGAGAAGCATGTTGAATTCCGAGAGCACTATCACAATGCGTAGTCCAAAAATAATAAAAATTATGCTTTGAGTTCCAAAGTTAAATATTTTTCTAAAATATATGATATAGATTCGCTTTATGATACATTTGAATAAACAATATTATTTTCTTCCATGGATAAATCACCTATCAATTCACTAGATCCTTCTCCCAATACTTGTGTTTTTTCTCTAGTTCCTAACTTGTCATTATCCACCTCTTCCCCACTCCATTAAAATTATTATGATTATGATTTAGAATTAAGTTTTCTAGATTATATTTAGGTTATGACATCTTGCATACCATTTACCCATCCTTTGAATACTCATAAGACTATACAAACCTCAATCTCACTAGTTGATTCCTCATTGGATTTCTATGCAGTGTCAGTTGTTTCTGCTGGTTTCAAGTCATGTTTATTTTTCATTGGTTGGTTAGTGATTCCATTAGTTATATTTGGACTTATTTTATACATGCTTCGATTGTTGAAAATTTTGGGTTATAGTTGTCATTGATGTCAAAGGTGTTCACGAATGGCAAAGGAATAACCAGTGGATATGATGGCATGAAAAACTCAATGAAAGACTAAAGTAGTGATGTCATGGCATGGCATAGTTGAAGATGTGGCATGCCACATATGATGGAATCGCATGGCATAGTTGAGGATGTATCATGAAACCTATGATGACATGGAATATGATGGTGTCCTAATGTCTATGAAAGACTAAGGTAGTGATGGAAAAGTTGGTTATGAAGTACAAAGGATAAGAAAAAGATACCATGGAAAAGTTAATGCACCATAAGTCAAAGTAAAGACAAAATGGCACGATGATGAGATGGCATAGACGAAGGTAGTGATGACATGGCATGATGATGAGGTGGCATATTTATCTTCATGAAATTCGATGAATGATGACTGGTTTTTGTATAATCCACAAAGACAGAATGCAGATCCACATTAGTTCTAGAATGGAAGGCCAGGGAGCGACCCGCACTAGATCTGACAATGAATATCAAGTTTACATAAGTTAGGAAAAAAATCCAAAGTTCCGCAAAAGATCAAGATGGACAGTCAGGGGTAAATCCACAAGGAAATCAATGGTCTAGAAAAATGCAGAAACAAAGTTATGGAAGGAAATTGTGGACGTCCAAAATAGGAAAGTGTGTTTCCGCATCCTGCATCCCACAATATGCAATGCAAAAACAAAATTGCGGAAAGGATCTTGCAGAAATTCAAAATGTTATGTTTTTGCATCCCGCAATTTGGAGAGATTGGACGAATGACGTTAGTTCTGCTAAACTAGATCAATGGTGTGGAAGAAGGCTTGCGGAAAGGCATTAGATGAAATTTCAACTCAAAATCGGTCTCCTAAGGAAAATTAAAAAAATAATAGTTAAAATAATAAAATAATATTTAAAGGAATAACCAGTGGATATGATGGCATGACAAACTCAATGAAAGACTAAAGTAGTGATGTCATGGCA
>LPNX010452488.1:2707-20731 GCA_001517045.1 Pseudotsuga menziesii
GTAAATGTTTTAAAGCTATGCCAAATGAGGGTGTGGGAATCATGTTGATATTTTCCTCAGCCAAACACACTTGTAGGATGTTACAAAACTCAATTTCATTGTTCGGTTTGGTTTTTATGCCCCCAAATGAAATTCAACAACTGTCCCCTAATGAATTTGGGAAGCAAGTTGAAAATCATCATAATTCGATAACCAAGTCTCATATGGACAAACCATGAATTTCATTGGAATTGTCACATCATATAAAGTCTAGGAAAACCACTCTACCATGATTCCATAGACCAATCATTTTATATTTCGATGATTTTCACAACTAGATTTTGCTTAGTAACATACAATGCAATGTTTGCATGAGAGGGTCAATTTTTGAAAATTGGGCAAAATGAGGGTGTGGGATTCATGGTAATATTGGACTTGGTAAAAAAAACATCTAGTAGGTTACACCACTCAATTTCATTGCTCAGTTTGGTTTTGATGCCCCTGGTGGAAATTCACTAATTGTCCATGAAGGATTTTGGGAAGTGAATTGAAACTTACCATAATTTAATAAAACCAAGGATCATATGGAAAGATGTTAGTTTAGTTGGAACCGTGACATAGAAGTATTGCAATGGACACCACTCTACCATGACCATTTTCTATTTTGACAATTTTCGCAACTAGGGTTTTTCTTAGTAACAAGCAATGCAATTTTTGCATTAGAGATTGAAAATTTTAAAAACTGTGTGAACCAAAAGTTTGGCAATCATGGACATAGTATCCTTTCCCAAACACACTTAGAGGAAGCTATGACACTCAATTCCATTGCTTAGTTATGTTTTATGTTTTGGGTTGAAATTCACCAAGTGTCTTTGAATTGATTTTGGAATTTAGTTGAAACTCATAATAACTCATTAATTGAGGCTCGGATATACAAACCATAAATTCCATTGGAATCAAGACATTGGAATACCACTAGGGACACCACTCTACCATGATTCCATGGATCGATCATAATATATTTCGACAATTTTTGAAACTAGGTTTTACTAAGTAACATGGAATGCAATTTTTCTATTAGAGGGTAGATTTTTTTATAACTATGTCAAAGGAGGCTATGGGAATTATGTTCATATTCACATTTCCAAAACACACTTGGAAGAGGTTGTGACACTTAGTTCCCTTTATTAGTTTGGTTTTTATGCCCAAGTTGGTTGAAATTCTCCAAGTATCCTAGACTAGCTTTGGGAGGTGAGTTGACAATTACCATAACTCAATAAATGAGGCTTAGATGGACCAGTTTTTAGTTCCATTAGAATATTGACATTTGAGTACTACTAGGGACACCACTCTACGATGAATGCATGGATTGACTATTGTCTATTTCAATGATTTTTAGAAGTAGGTTTCCCTTAGTAACATGCAATATAATCTTTGTCGAATACTATGCAAAACAGGGGTGTCAGAATCATGTTCATCTCATCCTTTCCTAAACATAGATATAGTAAGTTACAACACCCAATTCTATTGCCCGGATTTTTTTTCATTCCCTAATTGATAATTTCCAAGTGTCTCTAAATGGACTTGGAAAATGAGTTGAAAATTTCCATAACTCGATAATCGAGGTGAATATGGACATACTATATTTTATGTTGGAATCGTCACATCAAATTAATTCTACAAACACTTCTCTACCATGATTCCATGGAATAACCGTTCTCTATTTTGATGATTTTTGCAACTAGGTTTTGCTTAGTAACATGCGATGAAAATTTTGCATTAGAGTGTAATATTTTAGAACAATTCCAAATGAGGGTGTGGGAATCATTTTCATATATGCCTTCCCTAAACACACTTGAAGGAAGTTATGCCACTCAATGTTTTTGCTCAGTTTGGTTTTTTTACCCCGGGTTGAAATTCTCCAATTGTCCCTTAATGGATTTGGGAAGCGAGTTGAAAATCACCATAAATTTATAATAGAGGCTCAAATGAAAAAAAAAACATTTTCATTGGAATCATGACATTGGAATACCATTAGGGACACCTCTCCAACGTGAGTCCATGGATATATTGTTGTCTATTTCAATGATTTTTACAGATAGGTTTTTATGAGTAACCTACAATGCAAGTTCTATGGTAGAGGGTAAATTTTGAAAGCTATTTCAAATAATGGATTGGGCATCATGTTTATATCATCCTTTGCAAAACACACTTATACAAGGTTATGTCACTCAATTCTATTGTTTAGTTTTTTTTATGACCCCAATTGAAATTTGACTAAGTGTCCGTGAATGTCTTTGGGAAGCAAGTTGAACATCACCATAACTCACTATATGAGGCTTACATGTAAAAGATTCTAGTTTATTGGAATTGTGACATTAGAGTACCATAATATACTCTTGTTTAGGATGATTCAATGGACCAAATATCGTCTATTTTGATGGCTTTGGCAACTAGGGTTTATTCCAGTAACATGCAATGGAATTTTTGTAGCAAAGGGTAAATTTTTTAAAATTGTACCAACTAAGGGTGTGCAAATTATTGTCATCTAGGAATTTCCCAAAAAAAATGAGGAGGCTACAAATAGTGTGATGTTCAAAATAAAGGTGGAGTTAGAAAAAAAAAACAACTTGTACAATAGGGAAAGAGGTTTCCTTATAGGTTGGGGTCATCCTATAAGAAACCATGTTTGGTAGGCTTGCTCCACGTATCAAATCTATGTGGTGGCTAATGCTTCTTTAACTGACTTGTTTTTCTTCTTCCTATCATCCTGCACACTATCCCACCATAGTGCTACATGGCCTTTCAATCTAGTCACAACTAGTTTTACCGTCTTGTCCTCCTCTATCTCTTCATAATCAAAGTATCAATATAACTCTCCTATCCATTCTATCATCCCTTTTGTTGAAAAATTTCCATCATAATTAGACAAGGAGGGTTTTTTTGTAGAGTTGGAACCTAACATAGACCTTAACAAATTCATCTCAGTTGTTTCTAGTGTGGCATCTTCTTCTTGGTCACCACCCTCTACTTTTGATTCACTATCATCTCCTAGGTCTGGTTCTCATTGCCAAGCCAGCTCCATAGATTCCATTATAGCCTGTATAGCCCTCATTTGTTCCATCAGTCTCACATTTGAAACAGGTCTACCTCTACGACATGCTCTACCTCCTCTCATTTGCATTGACATTTTCTTGTTTTCTTTTATTTGGCATGCCTGCATAATGAATGTATCAATAGACATCTATTAAATTCATAAATGTTAAGCATGCATCAATGACAACAACACAATGTTGCTTCACTTTCTTTACTTTTATTTATCTAACCATATTTCTACCTCTATCAACCTTACTTCTAGGTATAACATTGAGCTAGTGAAATCCTTTCAATACATTTAAATCCTAGACTTAATGGACATAATGCCTGCAAGTATTGCATTATGCATGAAAGAGTAAGATAAAATGCCCGCAACTAGTTAAACATGCCCACAAAGTAATAGATAAATGCCCACAACTAGTTTAACATGCCCACAAAGTAATTGATAAATGCCCTATAAACCCAAAAGTGCTTGAAATAGAACATATTGTATCTAATTTTTTTTTGCATTTTACTACATCTATTGTTATGGCTGCCTGCGGACATTTTTCAACTTTTTGTGCATTTTTGCGGGAATTTGTCTAGACGTACATGCATATGTTTGAGGAATGTGGGAATTTTATAAGGTACTATGGGAATTTTATCAGTCCAACATGAATTTTCAAAATGGTTGCAGGCATTTCTCCAAATCAACTGCTAATCCAATTTGGAAAATTGATTTAAATGTATTTACTTTCATACTTAGTGTATGTAAGTGAATGTCCAAATAAACTCCTACGTTCTCATAACTAGAACACTCTAAACAATAAAGGTTTCAGTGCAACATAATTAGGAAACTTATTAGGAGGATGACTAACCCTCCCCCCCCTAAAAAAGACTCGATCTCTCCTACTTGCACTTTTTCCTCTTGTAATCTTTATGTCACCTATCTGGGTCTTTTGAATGAACTATAAGGAAAGATAGTATATGTACTTGTGCTAGAATTTGACTATTCGTATCTAATTTATTAGGAATATATGGATCAATATTTGGGGCAGAAATTTTCACTACTTTTTCAATGTCTATTGGAGACCCTTGAGGCTTAGGGGACCTTGCATCCTTATCAAATTTGACATCTTGACATACACATATATCTATAGTGATTGAATGTAAAATTTGGAGGCCTTAGAATTCATGTGATATCCCACATAAATTTCATTCAAACTAGAGGGTTTGAACCTGGACAATGTTTATAAGGGTAATGATGGAACCCCATCCTCCTCTCTTGGTATCATACTGATCATATAGGATGGGTTCAATTTTGTACTTGTTGTGGTTATTAGTACCCTAAAAGGCACTTGATACATCCTCTCCATCCATAAATAGGCCATTCAAGGCATGGATATCCTACACATGAATTGGATAAGCCATGTCTAGCCACAAGGTTTTCACATGCACCCAACTAATAAGGAACTTTGTGTATTTAGCGGTTTCCCCGGTGGTGCCAAATACTAGTAGGTCAAGTAGATATGATTGTGAGAGAGATCACATTTCAGAAGGGGTGCACCACCAGAGAAGAGAGACACTATTATTTAGAAAGTGTGCATAGTGTAGATATTCCAAGCTCCACATAAGTCTCATAATTAATGTTGGTGGGTAACATATGGAGGTTGGTGAGTTGTTTGAGACTAGTTATTTTACACTAGAATTCGTGTAAAGTCCCTCTTACATACCCTAAATAAATTGTGTTTTGTAAATGTATGTGATACTGATTCTTTTTGTGAGGAGCTCAAGGCCAAGGCCCCGCTAGTAAGAATGATAACATTAATACCGTCTAAATTCCAAATTATAAGCTTAGGACGTGGGCACGGCTTAGTGACGGGAAATTAAGCCGTGAAGGCAAAAGAGTGATATTAGGAATCTGCTATTTATTGCCATAATCAGCTCAAACTAAACTACCATAGCCTAGCCTTAGTATGATGGACCTACGGCTCATAAGGGTCGATCAATTTAAAGTTTAACAGAAGGAACAAGGAAAAAAAACCACCAATTGGCTTAATCGAAAAGAAATTTAGGTAAAAGTATATAGATGGGAGTGGGGCGTTATTTTATGCATATAAATTATATATATATATATAAGAGTATTATATACATATATAATATGCAAAGAATTGAGCCTCTTATATAAGTATGTATGAAGGACATACCCATAATAATGGGGCATTATATTGTGCAAGTATATATGTACGAAAGTATTATTATATCATGACTTACGAGTTTAATTACCTACAATCATGCAGTTGGTCATTGTTTGGCTCTAGATCAACAGAAGCTACACGCGCTGGTGAACCAGGGAAAGGAAATATAAGAGTAAGTCAGGATGTCCAGAGAGAAAATAAATGATAGTGAGACCGCGGATAAAGGGAAACCATCATTTAAGTCCGTAAGCCTTTCACCGTAAAAAAAAAACAAAGGTGTAGCTAGAGATGCCACGAATGAGAGTGGATGGATTGATAAAGCAGCAGCCAAGGATGGTAACTAAATATATAGCCTACCTAATATTTGAGCTATGCTTTAGCTTTATCCATTGGTAAGCTCATTACAGAAGGTGTTCCCCTTTTCCGTCTAACCTTTTACTTTCTCGGGTTAGTTTGGTCACCTTTAATAAGATATGTGGTAGTCCTGCAAACCAAAGAATCGATTCTCGAAAACATGAAACAAAGAGAAATGCTTTCACCTTACTGACTGGACCTGAAAGAAGGTGAAGTCCGGCACTTTATTGAAGTATGCTCTATTCTCTTTTCGCTGTATATAGTAAAAAGGGGAGCCCCTTGTATATATTTTCTATAAAGGAACTTACATACAGTTAACGCCTTATACATGAAATGGGAGATTAGGTGAAAACAATTTCATATATGGATACATCCATATATTATTACTTATTGACACATCACATTCTTTTGTCTCCTTGAATTTCCTTTATTTATGGAAGTAGGCGAGAATGGTGGGAAACCATTACTTGAGTTCGGGTCAATAATATGGAGGCTTTAATTACTCCCACGATGATTGAGTCTGACTATGGAGAGACGTTGGGGTTTTAATTGTACCCTAATTTTATCATCGCCATCAGTGGAGGCGTTATCCAAAATTCGTGATCATTAATTCAAGAGACATTATGGTAATTACCAATATTAATTTGGCTGTTGAAGGGGGTTATGGAGAGCATGGGCGATCAGGGCTCCTCTCCGGCGATATAATGAGGGCATGGAATTGCTGCCGGGGTGACGAGAAAACAGCCTGACTGAGGGCGTGGTTCTGCGTCCTGGGGTTTCGAAAAATATTATTGAGGTGAGAACCCTGAGTTTCCACAGCCTGAAAAGAGAAATCCAAGCGTAGAAACTGGTTTTGGCATTCATCTGGCACGCTGCTGAATGCTGGATGGGGGAATCTCCATTTAGACGCCATAGCAACAACAATGATGGAATTTCTGTAGACAGTCTACAAATATAATCCTCAGATTTGACGACTGAGAGTTCAAATGTTGGCGGTGTCCATACCAAATTATTCAACATGAATTTGAGCTTCATGCGTTGTTTGCAATGGGCATTCCAACCCCACGACATCCTCTACGTCCTCTGTTGGTCAGCTTCCGTGTATATATATATATTCTTTTTAGTTTAGATCTTAGCTCACGTACCATTTGTGCTGGAGCACGCCAGCAACCTCCTCAGCAAGCAAACTAAAGAGAAGCAGCAGCCCATTTGGAGGAGATAGGGTGAATGGGTAAGACATGAATATTGGATAAGTTCTAGTTGAACTTGAAAGAGAGGGACAGAAGAATTGTTGAATGGCTGGGGAGGCTATTTTCTTTGGAAGCAAAACTACAAGAAAAGAGAAATCTTCTACGATTTCATTCGACCAGGTATCTCTTATACACAAATTTAAGATTTTGTTCCCTAATGTTATTTGAAAAAAGATAAGATCTTTCATAGATTTATTTCAATTCTGGGTATCGCCCATTACAGACCCTTACCTTACATTTGGGATAAATACATTGAAAACACTTGATAGGAATCCCACTTGTTTCTAAGCCGCAAGGTAGATTTAGGCTGTTTTGGTCCCTCCTGGAAAACAGAAAGAGAAGGACAATGCGCTCGTGAAGATGAAAAATTTAAGTTCCTATGCTGCGCTGGTCTTAGATGTCACAGACATACAAAGTAAATTACTGAGTAATACCGTGAACATCATCTCTACAGTTTTTGTCTGAAACCTAACACTACTGTTTATTTTGATAATATTTATATCAAGACTGTTGTTTGCCATGATGATGATTTGTCTGGGAGATATGGATATAACATTGCTTTTTATTTTAATAATATTTATATTAAGACTGTTGTTTGCCGTGATGATGATTTGTCTAGGTGATATGGATATAAGACTGCGGTGTATCTTAATAATATTTGTATAAAGATTGCTAGTGATGATTTGCCTAGATGTTATGGATATAAATAATATTTATATCAAGACTGTTGTTTGCCGTGATGATGATTTGTCTGGAGGTTATGGATATAAGACTGTGATTTGTATTAATAACATTTATATAAAGACTGCGGTTTGTCTTGACCACATTGAAATTAGGTATAAAAGTATTAATGATGTATCATTTTTTTTCATAGTGCTCTATTACGGATTTAGCTCATATATGTAAGATGAATTCTTAGTGACCTAAATCATTTAAAGAACACCTTGAGGCTGTTTATTAAAGGGCAATAGGGAGCAATATGACTCCGATCATAATAGCTTCTGGAATATTTGAACATAGGTCTAACTTTGGAGATTTGGGTATGAACTTGTAAATAAACTTGTTTGTATGGGTTATGACCCTAGTTCCTTTTGAAAAGATGTTTCCCTGAATCAAGGGGTTAGAGTTAAGGAATGCTCCTTGAGGAGTTGTCAAAGTGTAAACCAAAGTTGTACAGGCAACAGAGTTGTTGCTGATTGTAACCAATTTTCTGGAAAGGATTATTGATGAAACGGTTTGGTGGACGTAACCCTGGGTTTGGGGTGAACCACGTACATTTGTCTCTGTCTCTTTTTCATGTGAATGATTGTTTTATTTTTCTCATACTTATTCTGTACATATGACATTGAACTACAAATGGATTATAGTGCTGTAAAGGAATGTTAGTGTTATCTATATTTTTCTTGTAACTTAGTGGATCATATGATGTGGTAACGCGTGTGATCATGAATAATATCTTTGGGAATTCACATTCAAGAACATAGTCATAATGGAACTTTAATGTTGTACCATTGAAGGTTATAATATTTGCTATTGTTTTAAATGCCATGGAAAAATCTGCCACTAACAAGATGGATTCATTTTGCGGTAGTAGCAAAACAAAAATTTTACCCTCTCTCACACACAATTGGCTTTAAGGTATAAGGGGTACGTCACAATTCGCAGTAAAGATTGTACTTCAAATATAGGCATACCTTTGGGATCTTACAATGATGTTGGTAGGAAACTAGTAGTAGAGACTAACTTTCATCCTCGAAACTGTATAGGAGAGAATAAATATTTCAAGCACATAGCTTATTACTTATTAGTATAGGATTTATTTAAGTCTTGATAAATATTATTAGGAATAAAAATGAGAAAATGGCACACATGCATCCTCAAAGGATTGAGAAACATCCATCCAACCCAAATCTCCTACTTTCAATGGCATCCTTCTATCATATCTTACCTCCATTTTCCTACCTCATAAAAATTAACAAGTGAAATAATTCAATTCTATGTTATGCTACCTCGGAATATGAAGTTTGAACCATTCCCATCCTAGAAGAAATTCAATTATCATGCTCAACAGTCAATAAATTAAGTTTGAACACTCGATATTTCGTTAGATGGGATAGATTCAGAATGTCTGATAATGTTATCATATCCATTGGATGACATAAAAGGACTAAACACTATGCTCTGATGCATGAATTGGCCCTCACAAAATCACCTTTGATTTGTGGATTTATGGATGCACTTACATGTACAAGAAGTTACCATAGGTTTCCTTACTTTCCTAGATTTGGATATGCCTCTATTTTGTTGTTTATTCAAGGTGTTTTAATGTTTGTTGTTGCTAAAAAATGCTCCCAATGTGCCCAAAATTTCACACACTGCTACATGGGTGCTCAGGATTGGTAATCAATCCTCAAATTGAACCCAAAGTTATAAATTAGGCCTATTACTGTTGAAATTAACCCATATTTAAAAATGATGTTCTTCATTGTTGATTAGATACACAATCATGGAGAATTAAGGTTCCTTTCACACCCAGGTTTTCCCATGCATGACGTGTCAGAATTCTTGCTTCTATTTCACATGAATATGGGTGTTGAGATTTGAGAAATTAGTGCCTAGAATGATGCTATAGGTTTATTTTATGCTTAGAAACATTCTACATGTTTCTTTTGATTCTATGCTTTGACACTCTTGTTTTGATAACTAATGCCACAACAATATCAAATGTTGAGCTAAGGATTTATGGAATTGGATTGCCAAATTATAACAGCAGTTACAAGAGCCCTAACACATAGTCTACCTCCACCATGAGACATTTCCTAATGTTCCTCGGTGATAGTTTAATAGGGTTCAAACTCGCTAAATATGGAAGTTATAAGTGCACTGAAGCAAGTGAAGAAAGAGTACAATTATTTAGGATTTTTTTGGTCACTTTTGTGGCATGGGGAGAGGCCCTCTAAGTTAATTTTTTGAAAGAAACACCCTCCTATAGTATCCTACATCAAGACTGAAATATAAGCAACAAGCCCACTGTTGGTGAAATTGAAAGAACCCTAAATAGTAAATTCATAACAACATTGAATGGAAATACCTAAGAAATACTTTGAGGCAGGTTTTAGTAGTTGACCTTAGTCATATCAATAGACCTGTAGCAAGCATTCGTGGCTAAATGATGTAGGATAATAGGCTCAAATGATGAAGTCACTTATGACTTAAGCAGGTTTAGTGGAATATTCTATAAGAGAGTTGGGTCTCTTGTAATTTTCTATTTTTTTAAATAAATGATTTCAAATAAGTGGAGAAGGAATCTAGATACTTTCCAATGTAATAGATAGGGTTTTTTTTGACAAATAGATATGAATCTTGTATTTATATTTATGGGCCACTTTGGGGTTAAATTAATAGTTGGTATCTCAACTCGTTTGGTAGGGTTTGACAAGGTGAATTAGGGCTAGTTACTATTTAATTAATGTTTACAACGAGTAACAGGTAAAATGTTGATATTATAAGTACCAAGGTGAAAATTGGTGGTGGTCAAAGAATTTTGGTCACTGGTACTTTTTGGACATGTAAACAAGTTCGGGCATCTCTCTTCTTTTCACATAGTCAGGATAACATTATAAATGTAATTTTCCCTTTTAACAAATTTAGATTTAAAAATTTAGGACACTTGTAAACTTTTGGGTTGGTGCTCTTTAAATGACATTGAATAATGTCTAGGCCCCATATAACACATGTCCATTGTGGAGGGATTGACGTACAATCCATGTTGTGAACCATTTTTTGGTGTGTCCATCTTTTGGATTAGTAGTTTCAGGAGGAAACTAGGGGGGTTTCAATGAGAAATAACTCCTCGCCGACTCAACAGTATCACAAAAGTATTTTTTTAGGAGTTATCAATAAATATCACCACGTCTCCTCGATGGCTTCGAGTAAAAATCCCTTTTGAAGTGAAACATTCATCATTAAGTTCTTTTGGAAGGCCAAAATCTATTAAAAACTATTAGTACTTACATTATCTTTAGTAGGGATAGTTGTTTACTATGAAAACTTTTGAGAACTGTTGATTAGTGTCCTCTATTGGGATATCGAGACATCTATCATTAGACAATTTCGGCTTCAATTTTTTTAGTTTGAAACATTACTTACAGACATGGAAACATTAAAAATAAAATTAAAATTTTTGAATGACTTCAAATGAAAATAGAAGCAGAATTCAACAACCCATATTCTACTATGTACATCATCTTTTTATGATGTTTTAAGGATTTCAATACAAGAAGAAATGTTTGAGGAGTCTCCCATTGATAGTAGCCTCCAATATTTCATGATTAAACTCTGCAAGAATGAAATTATTGTTGTCTTGTACAACTATGATGAGATAGGGACCCATCCAAAGATTATCAAACTTCCCATGTTTTCCTTTATTTTCACTTTTAGAATCCCACTTGAGAACAAAGTCTCCTGGATAGAAATACCTTGCTATGACCTTCTTATCAATATTATTTTTCCTTTTCTTCTAATTCACTAGAAATTTCAAACTGACTGTTGGGGTTTGAACCTTGTAAGTCCTTAATTTTGGCAACTCCGCGGTTTTGGTGTGAAGCTTGTAAGCAGAGTTGCGGCCCAAAATAGTCCTAGGGGTTTCGAGGTTGGGTCGAAGCCCCTCTTTTTGTAAATGTCCCATGGTTTAAATCCATGGTTTAGGTCCATGGTTTAGGCCCATGGTTTAATCCCATGGTATTGTAATAGTGCACTTGTATAAATAGGCACTTATGTAAAGGAGTGAGGTTAGGTTTTTTTAACGCTTTTTTTATGATGATAATTTGATGCGAAGCTAAGGGATATTTTTGGATTTAAGGTTAATTCCCAGCTGAGTGCATGGACGACCTCTGCAGCTAAGTGCGCAGAGGGTTTTGTAAAGAGTTGAATATAAACGCAGTTCTGTGGACTTGGCCCCTACACTAGGGGTGAACCACGTATATCTTGTGTTGTGGTAGTTCTTTTATGTTGTTTCGGTTATGTTTTATCCATTGGATAAGTAGGTGAATGATAAAGTAAGATAAACTGCTAAATATTAACTTTGCTGTGAATTCCCAGTTAAGGGTTAAGCAAGAAATTATACTTTTATCTAATATGCAAAGCTATTCAAGTGAATATCGAAGCTCTGTATTGCATAATCATTATTTGTTAAGGCTGAAGGTACAGTAATATCCCTCTTTTGCCTACAGAAACCTCATTCTACGACACCCCATAGTTGTTTCGGGTGAGACTGCAACCTGTTCGCAGGTTGTTACCAAAAGGGCCAACACTGTGGGTCTAATTGTTGGTAAGATAAAAGTATAAGAACTCGGGTCTACCCTAAGCACCAACACTGACTTGTTCTCTTTCTTGATGCACTTATATCAATTCATACATCCTCCTAACCAAATCATTTGACTCTGTTTCATTTTAGATCAATTTGAGCACAAGTAGTTCCAATTGGATGGGAAGTCTGCTTCTTTTCCATAAACCAATTGAAAATGAGAGTTTCTAATGTATATATTGACACTTATTCTATCATCCCAGAGAGAATACCTCAAATTTATATCCCAAGTTTTTTTTGTTTACTGACAACGTCTTCTTTATTATCCTGAGTAGGATTTTGTTTGATGATTCAGCCAATCCATTTCCACATCGATACTATGGGGTGGAATGAACTAGATCCGTATGAACATATTGATGATTCTATTGTGCATGTTTTTATTTCATTGATATTATGTGAAACAAATCATGAAAATGTTTTTTCAATAAATTATGTGTAGGTGGAATAAGATGCCTTGAATGTCGTAGTATGACATTGTTCCATATAAATTTTCCTATGGATACTGCACATATTGAATTATCGTATATCATGGTTAGATGGAGGCCATATGAGTATGTTAAATCATTGGGTGGAGGTATTTTGGTACAAAGAAATAATATGTGTGCAAGTGGTGAAATACAGTGTATGTCACGATATATTTTCATAGTGTACAATATTTGTGGTTGTGTGATATTGTAATAATTTTTTACGATATTGCTAGGAAAATGAATATTGTACACTGAGAGAATATATCACCGCATACACTAATAATAACTCGATAAGCTTGGATAGCTTGGAGGCAACATATTGATCCAGGGAAAAGCTCAGAAATACTTGTTCTTTGAGAAGAAGTGACATTGTATGGGTATGTACTCTGTTAAGATCAATTTTATTTTAGGTTCAAACTCTAGAAGTTTTAAATGTTTGTTCTATTTTTAACGTTTATGATTTATGTTTATTATTTTTTATGTTTATTAATATTTTAATGTTTATTATTACTTTAATGTTTATTGTTTCTTTTCGGGTGGTTTCTTTTTGTTTTTAGGAGCTATGAGTATTAAAACAAATAATATACCTATATTTGTGCTTTTTACAATTTATATGCAAAATGTTTGTTCACTTTGATGCATAGATTATTTTTGAATATGTGTGGCATCTTTTGAGGGCTATGGTTATCCTCAAGGGGCTGGCCACACATTGCTGAGTTAAACTCGGGAAGATGAGATGACCACATGAGATTCCTTATCCAGTGATGATGATTATGAGCTTCCACTCTTTACATGAGACACATGAGACGTATGACCACATACATTTCAGAAGGTTGAGTAACATACCCTCACGTTGAATTGATGTCCAAATTGTCTTGTCCTTTTTTCCATGTCATCATTCTTTTTTATCAACCTTTATATTCATTTTTGCAATGTCATCATCCTACGTCATCAACATCCTTTTTCCTTTGCTGTTGTAACTGTCATCTCCATCCAAGTGGTCATAGAATATAGTTGAAGAATATCTTTATAAGCTCAGGATTTCCATAACATATTTACTTTAGTTGTACCTTTCAAGTGTTTAACTTTATCATTGAAATGCATGTGACATCTAAGGACATGCCTACATAATGAATGTATCAACAATCATCTAGTAAATTCATAAAAGGTAAGCATGCATCAATGACAACATCACAATGTTTCTTCCCTTTATTTGCTTTTCTTTATCTAACCATACTACTCCCCTTGAAACCGTGTTGCTCTGTTCATCTCAAGATATTTATTTCTGCATTTTACTTCATCTAATTTTTTGTAAACATATTGTAGCTAATTTATTTCTGCATTTTACTTCATCTATTGCTATGGCTGTCTACTGGAAATTTTCAACCTTTTTGTGCATATTTACAAGCATTTGTTTAGACCTATGTGCATATAATGCTTGATGCCTGTGGGAATTTTATAAGGTAGTGTGGGAATTTTCAATCCAACGAGCATTTTCAAACTAGATGCAGGGTATTTCTGAATAGGTTGCGGAAATTTTTCCAAATCATCTGCTTATCTAATTTAGAGAATTGATGTAAGTGTATTATACATCTTAAATGTGGGATTCATAAGAACTTCCAAGCCCAAAATATATCCTAAATAAGAAAAAGGTGGAGAGAGATAAGCAAAAATGAGAGCGAAAAATAGAAAATTATTGTATTTTTGTGACAAATTTTGAACCCAAATTCTGACTGGGGATTTCTTGGTACCTTTGGGAAGGTCTTGTTGAGGGATACAACTTTCATGTTTTGCACTTTACATGACTCCTTACAGTTTGGCAGGGGCATGCATTTTTGTAAATCTGGGCATGAGGAATCTCAAAAAACATATTTTCAAATATGCTTTATGAAAAACATATTTCAAATTATCTTTGAGAAGATATTTTTTTCATAACGCATATTTGAAAAGATGCTTTTCGAGATTCTTCATGCCCAGATATACAAAAATGCACATCCTAGTCAAACTGTGCGGAATCTCACAAAACTCAAAACATCAAAGTTGTGTACCTCAACAAGACCTTTCCAACGGTACCATGAGAGCCCAAATCTGAATTTGGGATAAAAATTTCTTGCAAAAATACCATAATATTCTCTTTTTCTCTCTCATTTTTGCTTATCTATCTCTACCTTTTTCTTATTTAGTATAAATTGTAGAAGAGGGTAGAATATTATGATATCTAACTAGTTCCCAGAATTTTTATAGGCTGCGGGCATTTTTATTCTATTGCCTTGTGGGAATTTTTATTTCTCTATTTCCCTATGGG
The DNA here is from genome assembly GCA_001517045.1 of Pseudotsuga menziesii. Taxonomy (NCBI): domain Eukaryota; kingdom Viridiplantae; phylum Streptophyta; class Pinopsida; order Pinales; family Pinaceae; genus Pseudotsuga; species Pseudotsuga menziesii. Next base: position 17,701 of record LPNX010452488.1, read on the forward strand.
AATTTTTAACTAGTTGCAGGCATTTCTACTCTCAATTGCAGACATATTTGAGGTTTGAGGATATTATTGAGGCCTGACCAACATTTGTCTCCTCAACATGGGGGCATATTGGGGACCTTGCATGCATTTTAATGACATCTCCTTCACTCATGCTGGCATTTTTCTTTTTCATGTGTGCATTTTTTTTAAGCTTTCCCGCAAGTATTGCATTATGCATGCAATACTAAGATAAAATTCCCACAACTAGTTAAACATTCCCACAGGGAAATTTTCAACCTTTTGCGCATTTTTGTGTGCATTTTCCTTCCACATGCGGGCGTTCTTTACATCACCTAGGAGGATGAGCCAAATTTTGTTTTGAATACCTATTTTGTACTTTGCAAGATCTATGCACATCAGTTATTTTCTACATTCTTTTACCCTTGTGTTCACCTTAAGAGCCCTCGTTAGGTGCCATCCACCATATCACTACCTTATATGAATTTTTTTGGAGTACTTTGTTGTTGCTTTTTATTACGAGTTGTTTGTATTGCTGTGCTACTACTATTTTTTATTTGTGAGGGTTGGATGATCTATTTTATGGTCTTTTCCGGTTTTGGGTCCCCTTCCACAAGTATGTTGGTCTAGCTGAGTCTCATGCAAGAATGTTTAGAGCATTTTTTCTGAGGATAAGGGAGTTCCTCCCTAACATCTTACGTTGAGCTTATAATTGGCTTAGATTTGATATATCATGCTACTATTATATATTGGTGTCTTTCATTAACAACTTAGATTTGATATAGATCGCTACTATTATTACTGTTATTGTTTTAAGTACTTTAATGGTTATTGTAATTCATTATTTTTGGGACATGCTGAACATGAAGGATATTAAGGTATGTTTTTTTATGATGTACATGTTTTTTTTATTGATAGCAGGCCCATCCCTAAAGCTTGCCTTACCCAAGTATTCTCTTAGTATGTTGAAATCACTCACATGCTCTACTAACTTAAAAGACACACTTAATCCTTTTAGAACCACTACTAAGCTCTATTTATATCTCTTGTTTCTTATCCAATGTTGGCTCCTCCCTATATCTATCGGCATTTAACAAGCTTAATCCAACTTTATAAAAAAACACTTACGCATTCAACCACCACCCTATGCTTTCCAGGGATTATTGCATTTGGTTGAGAGAGGTTTATCTAACACATTGTGTAACTCCACGTGACTATTAGCTCATAGTTGGGAGCTTATCGCAATGTCCATAGTGTGCTTTTAACCCAAACCATGGCTAAGTGCGATGACTATCAAAACTCGACATGTTGCATCCCATTGCACTTTCAAGCTTCATTAACCACCTTCCCTCTCTGACTGCGATATCTACTCTCGTCCATTGATCATACCAAGGTGTGATATCTTTCATTCAACCTCATTAAAATTTATCCTTTCTGTAACTCAATATCTACTGTCGATATTCCTTCCAAGACACTCAACAACTGTCCATTCTTGGTCTTGTTTTCTCTGCAAAAACCCACACAATTCGATCTCTAGCTTCATTTCTCTAACATGATCTCAACCATCAAAACTCATCAACTTCTACAATGCGACTGCAACTTATTAAAACACACTGTGAATCAGGAATTCAACATTACGATTAAGTAAAACAATCAAAGGGTCATTCAATATCATCCTTTCAACATACAATGGTCACTACTCACCTATGAAGCCTCTAATTTCTTCTTTGCATCAAAAATATCAACCATTCTCAAGGTAATTCCATTGATTCTCAGCATCATTATACATAAATTTTCTCCATCATCATTCATAGTCATACACTGTGTATCTGATCATATAGGATCTCTCTAAGCTTTAATAAACATCTACAAATTCCTGATCCACTATAGGGATTCCTCAACACTAACTCCCTCATCACTAACTCAAATAATGACCCTCAATAGGGATTTACACCATTTCCTTATTCAACCTACACAAAATTCTTCCTCATTGACACAACAATGCAAGATTACTCTGTAATCCCATATATTCAAGATCACTCATAACTCAATAGCAATAAAATGCACAATTACTCTATTCATAGAGTGTTTACTCAAGTCATAAATAGACTTCTACAAAGACTGGAGCCTCTCTCGTTCTACCCAATCTTAAACTCATAATTACTGGAATTTTGACATACAGAAATTCTACCCAGCTATGTATCATTGACTATAATTATTTCATGAAGTTCTTCCCAGTACTGTTGCTCAATTTAGTATCAGGTCTACATGTACAAACTTATTTTATCAACTAACTAATCATTCATCAAACTGGCTCAATTACATCACACATAAAAAATGCAAAAGAACAAGGTACACAGCATTTGATGAATCTACTTCTCATTAAAAGAGTAAATTGTACATATACTTCAAAACCACGATTCTATTTTGTCCTTGGCCTGAATCATCTCTCAATGGCCATCTTCTCTGAACTTTCTCTCTGTGATTTCTGCCTCCTACCATTACTCCCGGCTTACAATTAGATTCCCCTCAATCCTAACTAACCCTCGTTCATTAACTACTAACCCCTACTAATCAGGAATTTCTTCCTAAATTAATGCAACAACTTCTACTCTTAGGAAACCAAACTTATCCCTATCTATGACTCATCCAATAATGACTATAAACAAGCAACTAGACACTTTGAACTTGGTCTCGAGAGCCAATGCTCCTACATCGATTATTGTTTCATCTCTGAGTTTGAATATTTAAGAAAAGTAATTATAAAATACAAATGAGTTGAATCTACCTAAGAGTTTGCAGATTTCCTCAAAATGAGCTGAAATGTGTGCATTAAACATTTTTATGCATCTTGTGTCTATAGAATGGTGCCTTGTGTAGTCCAGTGAAGTGAGAGACATAGAAGTTTCTACTCCTAGTATAGGACTAAGATGGGGTGCTACTGATGTTGGATTTTTCTCAAGGTAAGTAATTTTATATAATTTTATGATGTATGAGTGAATAGTATCATTGATTGCCAATATTATGGATAACT